>PVKA01002095.1:0-65040 GCA_004027165.1 Ctenomys sociabilis
GGATGGAGCAGGATGGCGGAGTCGGCCGCGCTGTCTCTGGCCGGTCTCAGGAGCTGGGCGGGGGCGGGCGGGATGGAGCAGGATGGCGGAGTCGGCCGCGCTGTCTCTGGCTGGTCTCAGGAGCTGGGCGGGGGCGGGCGGGATCAATTTTCATACATTTAATAATGGCCATTGAGTTATAGATTTAGTTATAGGAATGTTTAAAGTTAATCTGGACTTTCTTGTCTCACTCTCCTTCCAACTTCAAAAGGTAAATTAAACAAAACCTTTTTCATGTCTACTGTTTGGGAGATGTTCCCACTATCATGTCCTTAGGTACTGACCTGAAATTGATCATCAGTCCAGGCATAAATACCCTACTCACAGACATAGTCAGTTTTTGCCTTTATCCACAAATCAGCAAACAGAGGAGACTCTGAACAGGAAGTAAATAGTCTTACAATTTTTCTTTTGAGAATTGTGAACTAAGAAAAGAAAATCGCAGCATATTAGTCAAGGAATCAATATTTTTACAAAAAGACAGAAAAGCACCAGTAGTTAAATTTTCAGGAGACGTCACTGAAGCATGACATATAAAGACTGAAATGAAGTGAAAAATATTTTAAACTTTGAATCAGAACAGTAAATCGAGTAGTTTATCCCAGACCTTGGGAAGAGAAAATAATGATTGTAGAAATCCTACCTATGACAAGGCTATAGACAAAGCCTGAATTTAATATCAAATATAACCTGATGACTATAGCTGATAACAGTATATTACATTCTTGAAAATTGACGAGAGTTGTTTTCAAGTATTTGCAAAACAAATGATATATAGGGATACTCATCATATTGGAAGTTTACTGGGTTAAGTGTGTCAAACAAAGCTACATCGTTATCATAGATAAGACATAGTTATGTCTTTCAGCAGTGTCAGAATTTATTGAACAGCAATATAATCACTGTGTCAATTTCATCAGTGCTAACTTTTTGAATATTCTAGATTTTGTCACACAGTTGAAAGCAGGACAATCACTTTATTCCATTCCCATCTTAGTTACCGGTCTCTGTAACACTCAAGTCATATGCCACGCTTCACACAATGATATACAGGTTTCAGAATTGCTAAGAATGGGCCAACAAAGGCCATGGGACTCAAAACAGAACTGAAAGCAAAGGCAGGGAGCGTAGAGAGATGTAAAAAGCTTTCTAGTGAAGTTCATGAACAGCACAGAATTTGTTCAAAGCTTAAGTCCAGAAGGTTAGAAGGACAAATAGAACATGGGGATCAAACTCAACAGAAACTTGGTGACAGACAGAGTTTGACCTCTGCTGACCTCAAGCTGCATTCCCTAGGTGTACCTGTCATATGCCAGGCTGACATGTGAGCCATCCTACCTATTTAAGGGATTCCTTTTATAATGCAATACTGGAATTTGAACTTAGGGCCTTTGCCTGAGCTATACCCCCAGCCTTTATTTTCAGTTTTAAAATTTTGAGATGTAGTCTCTTGTGACTCTTCCAACGTGCTAGGATTACAATGTGTCCTGCCATGGCTGGTTACTTCTTTCATAGGATCCAAATGAAGGGGTTGCACTATTTCTTTTTCTTTCATTTTCTTTTTTTCAAGCCATGACCATTTAATTCAGATCACAAAACTTGAGATGCACACCTAACACACAGCCTTCTTATATTATTGAACTGCAAATAAAAGTTTCCTTTTAGGGCATTGGTGCAACCAAGCTGGAATTTTCTAAAACTTCTAATTCCGTTCTTAAAGTATTACAGACTATATTGTGAATAAACTTAAACATCACCTTTGTTGTTAGAAATAATGACAAATGATGAGGTAGAACAGCTTCAGCAGATTCTAGCCCTAGACCCCGAAATTAAGTTTGCACTGACTTTAAATACTGGGGAATGAGATATCTGTGTTGCTGAGTATCCACTCTTTAATGCAAAGACTTATGTTTACTTTTTCAAATGGTTCAACCTCACTAACACTTAAGCCCTTAGCAGACCCCTAATAAAAGACCAATTTGTAAAACTGGCCCATTTTAATGTTTTTACAATTTAATAAATAGTTTTCTTGATGAATGTAGTCATGAGAGTTGTTCCGCAGTATTCAAGTTATGGCTGTCCTGATTGGTCTGTAGTCTTCAATAAGTGTAAGAAGTTACTGTATGAAACATCTGTCAAACTAGTAAGACTGCATTGATGCATCCATAATTTTCAGGATTGTTGGTTACCTGTGCATATTTACCCCAAATAACCTTGCCTCCTTGCGTCACAAGGCCCAACTCACTCACATTCACCTCATTCACTGTTCCTTTGCAATAACACCCAAAGTTGTATACAGTGGCAATGAAGGATTCTTTTTCACACCAAGTATTGGCAGGCAAAAGGTGGCTTTCAGTTCAGGATGTGTTACATGGACCTTCTTAAAACGTAAGCCCATTGGTCTAAAGAATCTTTCATATTTAGGTGGTTTTCTTATAAAGCCATCTCCAACAAAGCAGACTTAATAACCATCCTCTTCCATGCCTTCTTTTTTCTCTTTCCAGTTCGAATAACTTTTAATACTTCTTTATTTTTATTTTTATTTTTATTTTTTTTATTTTTTTATTTTTTTTTTGTCTTTTTGAGACAGGGTCTCATTATGCAGTTCAGGCTGGCCTTAAACTCACTTTGTAGCTCAGGCTGGTCTCGAACTCACAACAATCCTCCTGCCTCAGCCTCCCAAGTGCTGGGATTACAGGCCTGCGCCACCACGCCCGGCTTACTTTTAATACTTCTGTTTCTCCTTGGGCACGCACTTTGGGCAGAGGGACTTCCCATTTTCCTGCCTTTTCTTTTCGTTTCTGTTTAATCATGTTGGAAAGTACTTTTGCACGAGACTGTCCTTCTCTGTCCAGCAGGTAGGCAGGTACTGCTCTTTGTGGAGTCTTTTCATCATTCTTTTGTTTGGTGTTTCTCTTTTCATGCACCTTGATAGTCTTTTTCATTTGTATTTTTTCTGCATGGTGCTGTTTATGGTAGAGCTTAGCTTTCAGGCCAATCATTTATTTTGCCTTCTTTGAACATTCATGAGCCTCTCAACTTTCTTTCTTTATCTTTTTCTCATGGTAATCCAAGTGGTACCCATAGCGTTTATGATGTAATTCAATATATTCATTCTGTGGCATGATGACAGCTGCAGAGCCACCACAGGCAGCCTCAGGTGTGCAAAAGAAAGTCCTAACTTTGCGGTGGTCCCAGATGCACGAGCTCTGCACTATTTCTTTGTCTGGTATGTTTTATAAGCCCACAGCCTGGTTTTCTCCAGTGTCACTTTGATAGTACATCATGAGCCCAGATGTCCCTCATTTAGTTTCATAAGTTTATTGGTGGTGATTTCTCATGAGTACAGTTAATTTATCTGTCACCACTTGCAATGGCACTGTGCAGCTCAGATTAGCCCTTCGTACCATTCTGGGGGTCCAGCCTCTAGTGGTGACTGTCTGCACAGAGAAGTTACTGAGGTATCCTGTCTTAGCCCTTGGGTCAGAATGGCACAGAAGGGCAGTAATTGGTATGACATGACAAGCAGTACATATTTAGAAGACCAGAATGACAAGCATTCCAAGCATGACCTTGCTATCTTCACTGCAATTGCTAGTCCTACAGATAACCCGTTACTATTATGGTCTACTGGACTATATTGGAATATTTTGCTGAATTCACTCTCCTAGAATATTTAAATGGAATACCCGTATCTGGCAAAAGTAGACAAAAAAAGGGGATACAAATGAAAGACCATGTTGTATCTGTATATTCAAAATAGTTAGGTTAGATATACAGCTACATTCTCTTAATTCAATGAATACAAAGATCTGTACTAATAGTGTTTGTGGACAGGATATCATGTCTGCATCTTGTACTATGAATAACCACTAAGAAAACAACAATATGTAATGTATTGATTATTGAAACTGTCCTACTAATGGGTTTTGAAACTATCTCATTGCTATTTGTTTCTCAATAAAATTATTTTTAAACAAGAATGGCACAAACTTCCAATTTATAAAGTGGATTCATTCATGACAAGGCACAAGCTGAAAGCTGCTATTTTTGTATAACCTAGAGTAACCAGGGCAGGGCTTTACACAGAATCCTAACTTTATAAAAAAAAAAAGTTACAAAAGCTCCCTTCTATGAAATATCTAGACTGGGATTTGACCAAACAGATAGGTCCTATAACCAAATCAAAATAAACCTTCACAGTTGATCTTTTAAATTTAATATTCTCATGAATGTAGAGCACTGTCACATTCCAGTTTTAATTTATATTTCCCCAATGACTAATGGTGCTAAATATAATTTATGTACTCACTGGGTGTTCATATATTTTCTTTTAGAAAGCTTTCACTTAAGTCTGTTATTTTTTTTTTTTTTTCTTGTTACATGCAAATTTGGTAGGTATGTGAATCATTACTATTTTCATAGTCTACAGCTTGTCTGTTTTTTTTTAGTTTTTTTTTCTTTTTTCTTTTTGTCTTTTTTGAGAGAGGGTCTCACTATACAGTTCAGGCTGACCTTAAGCTCACTTTGTAGCTCAGGCTGGTCTTGAACTCACAACAATCCTCCTGTCTCAGCCTCTGAGTTCTGGGGTTACAGGTATGCGCCACCATGCCTGGCCTTGTTTTTTTTAGTTTTTGATCAGCAATTTTTTCTTATTTTAGGAAGTTCATTGTTTTAATCTGTTTCTCATCATTACAATGAAATATTTGAAATATCTGAAATATTTGCTAATTTTATAACAAAAAGAGTTTAGCTTATAGTTTTGGAGGCTAGTTGAAGACATTGATGAGACAGAATTGAGCAGGGACAGAACTTGGATCACATCCAAGAGCAGAAAGCCAGAGAGAGGCTGAGCAAGGGTAGTCTTGAATTTTAGGACAACATTCTCTGGAGAGCCACCAAAAACGTCTTCTGAGAACTATACCAGTCTCTTCTGGGACAACACCCTCCATGACCAAAGGACCTCTCTTTAGCCTCCACCCCCTAACATTCCACCATTTCCCAGTCCTGACACCCTGCAAAGCAAACGTCCAACACATGAGCCCTTGGAGACACTCAGACCCTATCAGAACCTTGGCATGCATGTTACTGATTTCTTTTCTCCCTGTCAGGATTGTCTGTGTCCTAGCTAAAATTCTTTGCTTGCCTTAGTTTCATGGAGACGTGTTTTCTTCAAGAAGATTTATGACTTTTTATTTCATGTGTCAGTCTATAAATTCTCTTGAATTAACTTGTGCATATCTGGTGTAACTGAGGCTTTTTCTTTTCGTATTGATGTTCCCTTGTTCTTATGACATTTATTGAAAAGTCCTTTAAACCAGGCATGGGGACCTATACCTGAGACCCCACTACTCAAGAGGCTAAGGGAGGAGAATTACTGTGAATTTAAGGACAACCTGGCTACATAATGAATTCTAGGGTGACCTGAACTACATGGCAGGCCTTGTTTTTGTTTTTGTTTTTGCTTTTTTTTTTTCTTTTAGAATCTTTTTTGGTTTTCCAATAGACTGCACTGATACCACTGTCCAGTGGAAAACCATCAGAACAGACTAGAATTTTTGTCCTAATTCTGAATTCCTAGGAGACAGAATTTTATCTTCTAAGTTTAAATTGAGTATATATTCAAGGACAATCTTCTATGAAAGTTTGGATGAGGATTAAAGAAACACATGGTGGGGCTGGGGAGACAGTTCAGTAGTACCGGTGCTTCCATGGCAAGTGAAAGGGCTTGAGTTCAACACCCAGTTCCACAATAAATAAATGAATAAACAAATAAATAAATAAAAATTAAAAATTAAATAAAATAAAGAAACACATGGCACAAAAATGGCCTACATACCCATTTCCTCCACAAGAAGTTTATTGCATTTCACTTGCCTGCTTTTTAAACTTTTTTATTTTGCAATAACTCTACATGTGTAGGTAACTGCAAACAAGCCTGTAGGAGAAATCATGCAAACCCCACAGTGCTTCTCTTAGTTGACATCTTGTACAATTGGCAGTATCAATACCAAGAAACTGACCCAGGCACCATCCACAGGGCTTGCTCAGATTTTAGTATTCATATATGCACTGGTTAGTATATTAATGTGTGGCTCTGCCATTCAAGTAACTTTTGTAACGATCCCTTCATCCAAGATGTGGACTGCTCACTCAGCACAGGGCCCCTTCATGCTGCTTCTTGGCAGGCACCAATCATTGCAGTCACTTACCTCCCTTTTTAATCTGACAACTCTGATAGTTCCTCCATCCCTATTGTTCTATTTCAAGAGTGTTACAAAGTCTGTAATTTTTTAAAACTTAGAATGATTTTCCTAATTCTCTCAAGTTCCATCTATCAGGAATTCTTTCTTTTTTCCTGCCTCCCTTTCTCTCTCCTTTCTTTCTTTTACCTTATAAAAGGCATCTGTGTTGTTTTTAGTTTAGAGTGAACAGAATACTCAATAAGGAACTATAAATCCAGGTGTGGTGGAGCAGGCCTGTAATCCCAGCACTCGGGAGGCTGAGGCAGGAGGATTGTTGTGAGTTCAAGACCAGCCTGAGCTACAAAGTGAGCTTAAGGCCAGCCTGAACTGCATAGTGAGACCCTGTCTCAAAAAGACAAAAAAAAAATGTAACTATAATGCATAGAGCTAGCATGGAACTTTAATGAACAAAGCTGCTGAGTGCAATCATATACAGGTTTTTGTATAAATATTGTTTTGTTATTTTTGAAGGATGAATACTCAATAACACAGTACTGTGAAAATTAAGCAAGACTGCAAACAATTGGATAGTATGGTACCATAACTAAAATAATTTGCCCCCCAAAAGATATTCAATATTTCACCCCTAAGACATGTAAATATGTTACTATACATGCCCAGAGGGGTTTGTAAATGTGAGGCAATTAATGATGTTGAAAGGGGAAGATTTTCCTGTATTTTTTAATGAGCCCAAGGACATGAGTAGGGTCCTTATAAGAGGGAGGTCAGAGGTTCAGGGTCAGACACATTGGAAGATGTTACCCTGTGTTGGTTTGGACATAGAGGAGAAAAAAAATGAACCAAGGAATAAATGAAGCTTCTAAAAGCTGGAAAACACAATGAACAGATTTCCTTAAAGATTATAGAACCAGTACATCCCTGTTGACCTTTGATTTTAGCTTATACACCCTATTTTTAACTTTGGACCTGTGAGACATCAGATTTTTAATTTTTAACTTATTTTTGTTTTTAATTTTGGGTTTTCTCTGTGACAGGATCTCACTATGTGGTTTAGGCTGGCCTTGAACTCACAATGATCTTCCTGCCTCAGGCTCTGGAACCATGTGATCACAGGCACGCACCACCATACCTAGCAAGTGTGCTGCTCTAGCCAGTAAATGTATGGGACTTTGTGAACAGACTCAGTAGAAGAAACAGCATAGATGATAATGAATGCTTAGTTATAGATGAAAGTGCTGCTTTTTTAGAGTGGGCAGCTCTATCTGTAAGATTGGACGTTTCTTCAGGAATCAGTACTTAGTCTCTCTTGCTTTCATCGAGCCTGTAGTTTTTCAACATTCTGGTGGTTTAAGTGCCTTTGAAACATCAAGTACTGTCCTGAAAGCCACTGACATTACTGATGTGGTCCTTGCTCTCATAGTCATAAAATTCTAGCGATGGATACTAAAGTAGACACAAAATAAGACAGGGTCATATAAAAATAGATGATACAGACAAAATAGTATGAAGAAAGTGAAACAGACTTAGGAGTTGCTTTAGTGTGTGCAGTTGGAAAAGGCCTATCTGGAGAGGAGAAACTTGAGCTGAGATCTGAATGCTGAGAACAATCACAAAAAATCTATTTACAGGCTGGATATGGTGGTCCATGCCTGTAATCCTAGCACTTAGGATGGTAAGGCAGGAGGATCGCCATGAGTTTGACGTCTGGGCTGCATAGTGAACCAAATACACAGTGTGGTTTGACCCAGAGCCCAGGCCCAGCATGAGTGGGACTGCCCAGGGCCTGCCAGAACCTGATTTGACCCAGAGCCCAGGCCTGACATGTGAGTGGAACTTCTTCCATCATACAGACCCAATGTGAAACCCTGTGGCAGAGCTCCCTGCAGAGAGGCTAGAGGCAAGACCCATCCAGCTGAGCCAGGAGCAGAGCATCTTGACAGAGCGTCACAATGGATTCACCACCAAGGGCTGCAGCAGGAAGTAGTGGAGTGAAGCAGCCAGACCCAAGCCACACCCACCTGGATAAATTCGAACTTGGTAGATCCAGACCTAGTGCTAAGATAATAGCTATTAAAGCTTTACACCAAAGGCCAGAGGACAGTGCTATACAAAATGATGAAGAGAAGGAGCAAAATGCATTATCAGGCCTCAAGCCTACCCAGAACAAATGTAGAAAACAACAGCATAGAAGAAACTGGAAATCAAGCACTTGAAATCTCTGAAATAATAGAATCTTAAGCAAAGAAACAACTGCAGAAAGGTATGGAGGAAATCAGATCATAAATAATTTCTGAAGTAAAAAAAAAATGATAATTATAAGAAAGAAGCACTAAGTGCTTCTAAAGAAGACACTGGTTAAAAAAAAAAAAAACAGAGGATAATAGAAAAATGATGAAATCATTGAATGAGCAATATAGGAAAGAAACAGAATGTTATGCCATATTTGCCCATAATGTAAGTAGGAAGCCAGTGGAAAATTCTAGCCATAAAAGAGCCATTGTCTGATTTATGTTTAAAAATTATTACTATTGGCCACTCTTTTAAGGCTCACATTCTACTGTCTTTAAGTATTTAAGTTCTGCCTAATGAACCTTTTTATGCCTCCTGCTAATGTGCCCTGGAAATTCAGTCAGTGACCTGCTCCAGGGATGGGGTGAGTCAAGATTCCCCAGCTTTGCTTTGCAGTACCTCCTGGACTCTGATGGTTGACATTTTCTTTGCAAGAGATACAAAGGCAATGAGAGTATACCTTTGGAGGCGGGGAGATAGTTCAGTAGAGTAAGCATTTCCCTGGCAAGTGCAAGGGTCTGAGTTCAATGCCCAGTTCCACACACACACACAAAAGACTGTACCTTTGTATACCAAAGGATTGTGACATGTGAAATAATAAAACTCACCTTTGTCTCTTTTAGATCAGAGTAAGACTTTTGATTCCCAGCTAGTCAGAGTTAGCACCTTCTCCAGCTGGATGCTGTTACAAAATAATGGCATTGGATCTTTGGTCCCTCCTAATGCCTTGGGAATAAGAGATCATTGTCTCAAGGCATGGGGTTGAGGCAAAATAGGAGAAATAAGGTAGACAGAAAGGCAACAAGAAAGTCACAATTTAAAAATTGTATTTTTAAGTAGATTGCAGCTTCAGGACCCAAGTTCACCCAAAGTTATCCATATTTTTACTTAGGCTTGTTTAAGCTTCTTGTCTGTCCAACTTATTTTACCTAAAAGTACTATGTTAGCTTAGTTTATAAGGTAAAGGACATAAGCCTGACCCTAAAACAAAGTACATATTTAAATATTCGAAGGAAGAAGATCAATCACTAACAATACAATCACCTAAGTTCATTTCTTTCTCCTGAAAACTGGGCTTTTACATATTCTATTTCATTATACATGTAGATGCGCTATTCTTGCTCCTATAAACCTGTAAATTATTCTTCCTATAAATTCATAAATTCCACAAGTTCTCAACTTCCTGCTTTAAGCATGTCCAATTGCAGATTGTCATGTGGCTTTCGCTTAAGGGTCCACACTTTATATTCTTTGCATACTCTTTAAAATATGCCTCTTTACAAGTATTATTCTGATTCCAAAACCAGAGGAAGACTCAAGCAAAAAAGAGAACTAGGGGCAATTTCCTAATAAAATAAATGTAAAAATCTTGAATAAGTAATAATAAACAGAATGCAGCAAATCATCAAGGTTATACAGTCAGGGAGATATCCCAGCAGCATTGTCACCTGTCTGGCAAGCACAAGGTCCCAAATTTGATCCCTGGTCCCAAAATAAAATAAAATAGAAAAGGAAGATTATACATCACAGCAAAGTGGTATTCACCCCATTCATGCCATGCAGAAATGGTTCAATACTTGCAAATCCATAAATGTAACGCACCATATAAACAGTCAAAGACAAAAATCATGATCATCTCACAGATGCAGGAACAGTTTTTGATGAAGCCCAACACTCCTTTGTGATAAAGACCCTACAGAAAATCTGAACAGATGCTCTTCAGCTTGACCTGATCAAAGCCATCTATGAAAAACCAATGCACGACACCATACTAAGTAGACAAAAACTAAAAGCTTTTATTTTAAAATTAGGAACAAGACAAGGACGCTCACTGTTGCTACTCCTATTCAATATAGTTCTGGAATCACTAGCCGGAACAACTAGATGAGGAAGAATAAAAGGAGTGATGATTAGAAGGGGAGAAGTGAAATTACCATTACTTGCAGATGGCATGGCACTCCACATGCAAGATCCACAAACTTCTCCAAAAGACTAGTACCCGAACTCGGTAGCATAGCAGTATAAAAAGTGAACACTAAAAATCCACAGTATTTCTACACACAAACAACAAATGCAACCAAGAGAGAAATTAGGGAAGCCATGCCTTTCACAATAATATCCAGAAAAATGAAATCCATAGGAATCAGTCTCACAAAGGAAGTAAAATATTTATGCAGTGAAAATTACAGTACTGTATGAAAAGATATCAAAAACAATTTCATAAAATGGAAGGATATTCCTTATTCCTGGATAGGAAGAACCAACATTATAAAAATGGCCATACTTCCAAAATTGTTATACAGATTCAATGTAATCCCAACTAAAATACCATTAGTATACTTCACAGAGAAAACATTCCTAAAATTCATCTGGAATGAGAAAATACCTAAAATAGCAAAAGCAATCCTGTACAACAAAGGAAAGGCAGGAGGTTTCATAATTATTGACTTTAAATTATACTGCAAAGCCTACTGTGATAAAATCAGCATGGTACTGATCAACTGAACAGATTAGATGATGCAGTTAAACTGCAAATACATTCAGCCACTTTATCTTTGAAAAACTATCTAAACATGCTCACTGGAAGAAAAAATAGCCTTTGATAAAATGTGGTGGAAAAGCTGACTTTCCTCATGCTGAGTGATAAAGTTAAACCTATGTCTATAACCATGCTCTAAACTACAGTCAAAATATTTCAAAAATTTACATATTAAAACAGAAATACTAAATATTCAGTAGAAAAATGTAAGTAGAAATCTTGAAAACATGAATAGGTAAGGAGTTCATGAACAAAAGCCAAACTGTATGAGAAATATTTTAAATAACCAACAACTGGGCTCCTATGTTTTAAAAAAAAATTCTGTATACCCAAAGATATCAACAACAGAGTAAAATGCAAACCCACAAACTGGGAAAATTTATAGCCAACTGTCCTTCAGACAAAGAACTTCTATACAGAACATACAAAGAATTTTTTAAAATCAGGCCTCCAAAGACTCAATTCAAAAATAGGCATATGAGATGCACATACATTTCTCAGATTCATATATGCAAGTGGCAAATAAATATATGAAAAATGTTCAATATCATTGCTCATTTAAGAAATGCAAATTAAAACAACACTAAGATTCCATCTCACCCCAGAAAGAGTGGCTATCATAAAGAAGACAACTAATGCTGGAAGGGCTGTGGGGAAAAGGGAATCCTTTTCCACTGTTTGTGAGAGTAGAGAGTGGTGCAACCACTAGGAAAATCAGTGTGGAGATTTCTCAAAATGCTAGGATTAGAATTCCCATTTAATTGATCTAATTCCTTCCTGGCTAGCTATCTTTCCAAATGAAATGAAAATATCATACCACAGCAATATACATCCAACTATTTTTATAGCAGCTCAGTTTGTCATAGATAAATCTTGGAAACAACACAAATGCCTGTCAATTAAAGAACGGATAAAAAAGAAGTGATATTTTTACCCAACGGAGCTTTACTAAGCTATAAAAAGGAAAAATTTGAGGCTTTTACAGGCCAATGTGTACAACTAGAGACTGTAGTCATAAGTGAAATAAATCAGACACACATGTGACCATTGTATCATTTCACTAGTGTAAGAGACTGAAAGTGAATAAAATCTGAAAGGTACAATTGATACTGTGAAAGGGAAAGAATCTGTTCAAAGGGAAAGAAAAACTGAAATGAGGAAAAGAATGGGAGAGGGAGGTGGACTGAAGAGATGCATTTATGTATGTACGCAGGAAGGTTTGGGGAATCATGCTGCTGATTTCTGCTGCCCTACAGAGGGGAGCAGTTAATATTTGAATTTTTTTTCTTGTCTTTTTTTAATTTCCAATAACTTTTTTCCTTTTTATTTTGTTTTATTTATTTATTTTTCCAATTTTTCATACTTATATCTAGTAATCTAAACAACTAACTTGAAGATAAAATTATGCAATAGAGCAACCATTGTCAAAAAGTCTCATTTTTTTCCATTTTTATTGAAAAACAAATAGCAATGAGACAGTTCCAAATCAAATTAGTAGAACAGTTTTAATAATTAATACGTTGCATATTGTTTTCTTAGTGGTTATTTGTCGTACAAGACGCAGACATGATATTCTATTTACAAACACTGTTAGAACAGATCCCTCTATTTATTAAATTAAGAGAATGTAGCTGTCTTAGTTACTCTTCTCTTGTTGCTGGGACAAATACCTGACACCCAAAATGAAGGAAGGAAAAGTTTATTTAGCTCACAGCTACTGGAGGTTTCTGTCCATACTCAGCTGGCTCCAAGGCAGAGAGGCACAGGCAGAGGGCAGCCTTTCAGGGTAGCGGCAAAGAGCAGGAGCACAAAGGAGAGGTAGCAGCAGCTCAAGTTGCTAGCTTCTCTCCCCACCGTACACTGTAATGCAAATTACCTACCCCAGGGCAGGCGCAGCACCCACACCCATAGTAATCAATTGCAAACTCCAGAAGCTGCCCCAAGACTGCATGAGGCTTTGGGGGGACACCTATACACAAACTATAACAGTAGCTGTATATCTATCTTAAATATTTTGAATCTACAAATACAAAGTCGTTATTCAATTCTATCACCCTTTTTGTTTAGTTTTGTCATTTAAATATTATAGTGTGTGAATTCAGCAAAATATTCTCAAATAGTCCAGTAGTCCATAATAGTATTGGCTTTTCCATATGTCTGGCAATGTCAGAAGTTGTTGACTTGAGTCTTTACAGCTCAGCATAATAATATGGCTTTACTTCTTATACTTCGTTTTTATACTTTCCTGTTGGATGGTCAAGACCAAGATAAATAAATACTTATGTAACAAGAATTATAGCTTTTGTGTCTAATTAAGGTCAGTCAAATTTCCTCAGGATTTATCCTGAGACCCTGTACCACAGTTTGTAGATCCTTTGTCTGTGTCAGCCATGTGGATGAGTCATGGCCACTGCTTAACCAATTTGCTGTCTGTGAAAGCCTGAGATAATGTTTTTTCTCCATGTGACTCTCAATAGACACATTCTATGTCATCTATCACATTGTTCTGTGGCCCCATAATCTCGTTGATCAGAAAATTTGGGACACAACTGAGTTGCATGATGTTACAGTACATGTTCTCATATGTCCTGAGTCTTAATTGACCTTGAAAGGTTAGGTCCAAAACGTTGGTTGTTCTTGTGGCCCTCTTTTTTCTCTAGTTTTTGGTCTGCAAACTTAGGTTGTTAACCCTCCAGAAGAGAAACCTATTGTTATTACGGTACAACTTAGGCTGTTGAGCTTAACCTCACTGTCTGCATATCACACATCTTAGGCTTAGCATGGAACAGGTATTTTTCATCAAGCATTGATATGTTAAAGTTTAAGTCCCTACAAAATATAACGTTAAAAAATTTTAAAAGTTAAAATATATTTTAAACAATTATATGTTTACGCATAAGTTTAGAAATCTAACCATATACAGCATTGTAGCAGGACAGTCCCGCAAAACTCCTTTTCCTGATTCCTGCCTTCATTCACCACCCCTGTCCTTTTTAAAAAAAATCTACCCAAGAGACAGTACAGCAGCAACCAGCATGTCATGACAAACAGCACGTTTTCAGAAGACAAGAATGACAGGCACTCCCAGCATGAACCTACTATTAAAAATTGCCATTTTCAGTGCAGTTGCTTAGTTCACAGGTATCAGCATATACAGTTAGTTAGAATGAGAATCCTTCCAAATTAAATGCTAGATTCGAAAGTCTTCTGAGGATTTTAAGGATCGTTGCCTTACTGATCTTTTACATATAACTCTATGGCTGTCGTGTTTCTTAGCTCTTCTTCTTGCTCTCTCTTCATTGTCTAGTCTTCAAGTTCTTGTTTTACTTTTGTGTTATATGTTTTTATTTGTAATTCTACCTTTGAGTACTTATAAAAGGGAGGCTATACGATATTTACACATGTGTGTCTGGCTTATTTCAATTATGAGTATATCTTCAAGGGGCATCCACTTAAATGTGAAGTCTTTGATTTTATCACTATTTATATCTGAGTAATACTCCATTGTATAAAAATACCGCATCTTTTTCATCCATTCCTCAGGTGAAGGGTATCTTAGTTGTTTCCAAGATTTGGCTATCACAAATTGTGCTGCTATAAACATAGGGACACATACATCACTATAATATGATGTTTTCAGATCCTCTGGGAAAATTCCCAGTAGGGGGATAGCTGGCTTCAATGGAATTTCCAGTCCTAGCTTTTAAGGAGTCTCTACACTGATTTCCATAATGGTTGCACCAGTCTACATTCCCACCAGCAGAGGAGAAGGGTTCATTTTTAACCACAGCCTCTCCAACATTTGTTGCTGGTTGATTTGTTTATGGTAACCATTTTTTCTGGGGTGAGATGTTATTTTAGTGTTGTTTTAATTTGTATTTCACGGATGGCTAGTGATATGGAGCATTTTTTCATATATTTATTCATTTCTTTAATTTCATCATCTGAGAAGTGTGTGTTTATCTTGGATGCCCATTTCTGGATTGGGTCTTTAAATTATGGGGCCCTAATGTGTTTTAGTTCTTTATAAATTCTAGACAGCAGACCTTTGTCTGAATACGTATTTGTCAAAATTTTTTTGAAATTTGTGTGTTGTCTTTTCACTTTGTTGGTAATTGCTTCTGATGTGCAAGAACTTCTCAATAAGAGGAGGTCCCAGTTGTTAATTCTTTCAAGTGTTATCCATGTGATTTCATTTTTGTTCATGAACTCTTTGCCTAACCCTATGTCTTCAAGAGTTTTTCCTAGTTTCTCTTCCAGGAGATTGAGTGTTTCTGTTTTAATGTTTAGATCTCTAATCCATTTTGACTTTAGCTTAGTGCATGGTGATAGATCTGGGTCAAATTTTAGTTTTCAGTATGCAGAGAGCCAGTTTTTCCAGCACTATTTATTAAAAAGGCTATCTTTCTTCCAGTGAGTATGTTTGACCCCTTTGTCGAAGATAATGTGGATGGGTGTGTTCATAAAGGCTTCAGCGTCTTCTAATATATTCCAGGGATACTCAGCTCTATTTTGTTGCCAGTATCCTGCTGATTTTATCACAGTAGGCTTGTAGTATAACTTCAAGTCAGGGATTGTAATGCCTCCTGCCTTGTCTTTGTTGCCCAGGATTGCCTTTGCTTTTCTAGGTCTTTTCTGGTTCCAAATAAATTTTAGGAATGATTTCTCTAGGTCTGGGAGATATGTTAGTGGTAGTTTGATGGGGATTGCAGTACATCCGTATGGCAATTTCGGGAATATGGCCATTTTCACAATGTTGATTGTTCCTATCCAGGAGCAGGGAATATCTTTCCATTTTCTGAAATCTACAATCTCTTTTCTCAGAGTACTGCAATTTTCCTTGAAAAGATCTTTGACTTCTTTAATTAGATTAATTCCAAGGTATTTCATTCTCCTCAGTGTTATTGTAAAAGATATTGTTTCTATAATTTCCCTCTCAGTGTGCTTGTTATCTGTGTAGAGGAATCCTATTAACTTTTGGTTATTGACTTTGTATACTGCTATGCTACTGAATTTGTGTATCAATTCTAGTAGTTTCTTAGTGGAGTTTTTTTTGGATCTTCCAAGTAAAGTACCATGACATCTGCAAATAATGATTGTTTAACTTCTTCTTTAACATGTTCTTATTCCTTTTATTTCTCTCTCTTGTCTAACAGCGCTAGCTAATGATTCCAGAACTGTATTGAATAAGAGGGATAATAGAGGACATCCTTGTCTTGTACCAGATCTAAAAGTAAAAGATTTCAGTTTTTCCCCATTTAGAATTATGTTAGCCATTGAGTTTTCACAAACGGCTTTTATCAGATTGAAGTAGAGGCCTTCTATTCCAATGTTTTGTAGACTTTGAACATGAATGAGTGTTGGACTTTGTCAAAAGCCTTTTCTGCTTCAATTGAGATGATCTAACCTGGGCGTGGTGACACAGGCCTGTAATCCCAGCACTCAGGAGGCTGAGGCAGAGGATTGTTGTGAGTTTGAGACCAGCCTGAGCTACAAAGTGAGCTTAAGGCCAGCCTGAACTGCATAGTGAGACCCTATCTCAAAAAGACAAAAAAAAAAAAAAAAAAAAAAAAAAAAAAAAAAAAAAAAAAAAAAAAAAAAAAAAAAAAAAAAGAAAAAAAAAAAAAAGATGATCATGTGGTTTTTAGTTTTTGCTCTATTGATATAGTGTATTACATTTATAGATTTTCAAATATTGAACCATCCTTGCATCCCTGTAATGGATCCTACCTGGTCATGGTGTATATTCTTCTTGATGATTTGCTTTATTCTATTTGCTAGGATTTTATTGAGGATTTTTTTGTCTATGTTCATGAGAGACATTGTCCTGTTGTTCTCTTTTTTAGTTGAGTCTTTCCCTGGTTTTGGTAGAAGTATAGTACTTGCCTCCAGGAATGGTTTTGGGAGAATTGCTTCCTTTTCAATGTCATTGAAGAGTTTGAAGAGTATAGGGGCCTTTTTATTTTTTGAAGTTTTTTTTAAAGTCAAGTTTACTGAAAAACAACTGTACTCCCACTTCATGTTGACAAAAAGAAAACACACCATTTACGAGAGTATTAAATTATGTAGTGATAAATTCTATTACAAAATTATTAGGTAATAGATCAATCCTTAAGTGTTTCACCTTAAAATGTATTTCTTGAAATCTTCACTTTTCCTGTAATATTTTCTAGTTTTCTGCATGTAGGTCTTGCAAATTTTTGGTGAGGTTTTTGAAAAATTCCTCTTTAAAACCAGAATGATTGCTCTCATTATCATACAGAGATTGGTAGTTGTGGAACTGACGGAATGGTAGCATGTTTAGAATTAGTTTGTGGGGTGTACTTAGCAAGATCGCTACTAGATCAGTGTTGGAAGTGACCAAAGAACTTAAAGACTAAGAGACAATGCTATATTTAACTTTAAATGATTATTATTTGGTATATGTGGTATGGTGGTGGTGGAGATGTAAAATAAGCAATTACTCTTAAAAATTTGAATGAAGAGGTTGTCAGTTGCCAATTAGAAGTTGGCCAGGGAGGCATAAAATGAGAATGACTATTGTTTCAAAATATGATTTTAGAGTGATTGAGCTGGAAGAGCTCAGACAGAGAGGGAGCTGTGAAAGCCCTTCAGTCCACAGCTATAGTAGAGAAGGAGGGGCTTAAAAGAAATGAAGCCTGAGCAGTAGCACTGGATGAAACTGGAGAAAAACCAGGAAGGCATCACATCATGAAGCTAAGAAAAAAAATTCCATTTGTGTTGAACATTATTGAAAAGTCAGCTAAGAAACACATGAGGAGAATGGCTGAAATTAAGCAAATTGTGCCACTGAAAAACAACAGAAGGAAAATAAATGGAGTGAATGAGGCAGGCAGTAGAATCTGGGCTAGGAAGAGAAGGAAGAGACGAGGAGAGGTAAAGAAGGAAGTGGCAATGTGATGGGTCAGTAGGCAATGGCGTCGGCCTAAGATGTCAGAGTGTAAATGTTCAGACAGCTGAGCTACAAATGCTGGTAACAGTTGTGTACTTTGGAGGTGGTGCAGCAAGTGGCTAAGGCTGTTGAGATAAAGGCTGTCTGACTGGGGTCACCGTGGGAAGACTGACACTGGACGGGAGACCGCCAGCCCAGAGGCCAGGCAAGATGGAAAACAGGTGGTCGGTGGAGGCAATGGGATTACCGAGGTGTCAGACCTGACTACAAAGAAAGCCAAGGGGAAAGCTTTCAGTGATTTGCCCAAGCATATTTATCTTTTTGGTTGCATGGGAGATTGAACCCAGGACCTTCACACTGAGCTGTATTCTCAGCTGTTTGTCTTTATTTTAAAAAGGGGGTCTTAAAAAGTTGCAGTTTCTCAGTCTGAGCTCACACTCAAGGGCTCCTTCCTCTGTCAGCTTTCTGAAGCTCTGGGATTGTAGGCCTGAATCATCCTGGCTGGGTTTTTCTTCCCCTTTCTAACTTTCTTTTTAAATTTTGTACCTCCTTAGTAACCTTTGTCTTATTCTTTGCTTTTGTGTAATATACTTTCTTCTTCTAGATCAGGCAATGAAAATAATACTGTTGCCATCTTCTGTAGCACAAAGCACACATTTTTAAATGCTATTTTGCACTGAGTAAGAGATGAAAATGAAAGGCAGCTCTCTGGATGAGCAAGCACAAAACCGATTCTTGAGGGGCAGCCTAGTTTGGATAGATACACCAAAAGGTAAAGGCTTATTTTGAAAGCTGTGCTTTGGGTAAGTCATACATGTACAACAAAAATACAGAAACAGTCAAAATTTATTTTCAGAAAAGGTTTTTCAATTCTTAAATAGTATAAAAATAAACAGATGTTTGTTTCAAGACATATTTGACATAAATTAATTTAAATACACATTTGTTTGAGGCACTGAGACATTCACATGCACAACCTGAATTTCTGGCATCAGTCAGCAGGGTGATGTTATAGTAACAATTAAGTTGTTTTCTGTTTTTGTCCAAAGATAAAATAAAAAAAATAATAAAGCCAGGCATGATGGCTCATGCCTGTAATCTCAGCACTCCAGAGGCTGAGGTAGGTGGCTCACCAGGAGTTCAAGTCCAGCCTCAGCTACACGGTGAGTTCAAAGGAGCCTGAACTACATGGTAAGACCCTACTATTTTAATAATATTAAACAAAAAAAGTGAACAGTTTTTCAAATAGGCACTTTAAAATATTGACTATTTCTTAACCTTAAACCTTCTAAATATAAAATCTTAAAACATTTTCCTGAGTTATTTCTCTTTATTAATTTATTACCTTTTCTTCCACTTAGAGACATACATTTTCAGTGATTTATACAAATGTTATCTGTGGTCAGTGCTTGATTTAAAAATGTTAAAACTGAATATATTCTTAATAAATTATGATTAAATGAACCAAGGGAGCACCCACATGTCCTTCAAAGTGAACAAAAGGTCATTTTATGGCATATTCTCCATAAAGGTCTTTATGGAATGTCCAGGTTAGACAATGTCCTTTGTGTCTATCATATAAGTAAATCTGAACAATGTCAATTCTAAGATTAAATATCTCAATATCTTAAAAATTTACTCACAAATTTTAATTCAATCATTTCTTTTGGATTGTGCTCATAATAATTCAGAGAGGTAATCATGAAAAAGCTATGAGTCTGACATAATTAAAAATGATTTCAGGCTTAAGTATTTACAATAGTAATATTCTAACAAAGCATAAATAATACCCTCAATAAATTACAGCAAGGTACAGTACCATGAATTGTCAGTTGACAATGAGATGCAGAAAGTTATTACTTTGCTTTATGATTATTGCTCAGGACTAGTAGCTAATTATTTGCTTTTATGTTCAAATAAGAGAGGGTGTTCTTTAGCACAAGAGTATAGCTTTCTCCCTGGCAAGAACATCCTACAGCTTTTCTAAGGTAACAGCCTCTTTGCAAGGTCCTTGATTAAAGACAAAATTATAAAGAGAATTCTCTCCCTTCACTTAAAATAGGTGAACCTTGAAAAAAAGGACTTTCTTTTCTTTTACTCTTCCTAAGAGGAAGTAAACAGTAGCCCTGAGCTGAGGTTTGCCTGAAAATGTGCAAAAATTCAAGTATGAACCTATTAGAGTTCAGAACCTATCAGAGTTCAACGACTGAGGAACTCTGATCCTAAAATCAGGAAAACAAAAATAGAGCAGATGAGGATTTCTTCTAACAAATTGGCTACCAAAACAAAGAAAAAAAGGAGCAGCATGAAGGTAGTCTGGTTTGATTCAAATGCATATTGAGTTGATTTAGATAAAATTAATGTATGAAATAGATTTAAACATTTTCAAGAGACTTTTCATAAGGCCATTGCACTGAGATCCAAACATCTAATTCATACTGTTTATCAGAAAATCTATGAAATGGATTATTATCCAAGTGTACCTCAGTAATTCATTAACTATTCTTTTTTGAGATGGGGTCTCACTATGCACTTCAGGACAGCCTTAGACTCAGGGCAATCCTCATGCCTCAGTCTCCCAAATGCTGGGATGTTAGGCACATGCCACTATGCCTGGCAATTCATTAGCTTCACAGCAAAATCTGCCAGGGGCCAGGGCAGGTAGAGTCTCCTTCAAGTGTTTAAATCCATATTTGAACTTTGAGGGCCAGGGAGATGGCTCAGTAGAATAAGTGCTTGCTTGGCAAGCACAAGTGCTGAGTTCAATCCCTGGTTCCACCAAAAAAAAAAAAAGAACTTTAATTTGGTTTCTTCTTTGTTTTCAGGAAGGATCTTTTGCTTTTACAGATTTTACTTATTAGTCCCATAACTCCGGAATCTCTTTATATACAAAATTCTGCAAATTTCCAATTATTGTTTCAAGTCTACTTTAAAAAGATATAAAACTACTGGCAGCATATGCTTTAAACATTCATTGCAATTAAATGTCCAGCATTTCTTTAAAATTCCTCAATCTTATTTGTCCCTAATGCACTGGACATGATGACAGTGTAGAAATGTGCAGTATTTTGCTATTATGTAACAGCATTAAAGTGTTCAAACATCTTTGCTTTGATTCTGTAACAATATAAATTGAAATTCAAGTAAAAAGATGTCAACACTCATTTCCCAACAGTTCATACAATAGACCGAATACTGTGACCTACTTAAACTTGAAATGAATACACCTTGAAAGTAACATCACAGGAGTGTTCACAAGTGACACTTTTCAATGCAGCAAGTATACTGCCTTCTGTTACACAGAATGTTAAAGTAACATAAGGCATTCCGTATAAATATTAAATAATAAATTAAAGAAAATGATTCTTATAAATAAATAAATATGCTTGACTGATTCCTACAGCTCAGTTGAACGTCCTTTTAGTAGCACAGTGGGGTTGAGGTCATCCAGCTTGGAGTGGGAGGCACTTGCATTAATGGTGACTGTTTTGGCAAGTTGTGGGTCTGGAACATTAAAGGACGTGAAAGGACAACCCTTCACATTTCGGCAGATCAGAGACTGAATGGAGGCAGTGTTGATGATCTCAAAACCTACTTCTCCTCCAAAAGTACTTGGCTTCCAGTACTGCGGCGAGCATATAGGGTTACCCAGGAGGCCTTTCAAGGAGAACGGTGCTCCCATCTCTACCATCGTCTCACCGAAGATAGCATCTGGCCGAGGCTTTTCCACCAGAAGAGCAGGATACAGCTCCACAGCATCGATGTCACCATACAGGGCTTCCAACTCGGCGGCCATTTCCTTCTCTCCTGGGAAGGTGATGAGGACAGAAATACAACCAATTTAAAACTTGACAAGAAAAAAGATACTTGTATTTCTTTCCTCACTGGACTTGTTTTCAGTTTCTTTGTTGTCAAGGTTCACCCTTGATTCTTTCAAGAGGTATAGAAACTGATTCTTACCAGTAAGTTCTTCAAATGATGAGTAGGGTCGCATGGAGAAACGTTTGCGGTACTCGTTCAGAGACTGGTATTTCATTGTTCTGCTGTGGTCAATTGAAGCCTTTGCCACCCTTTTAACTGCAAGTGGAACATTCCTACCACCAGCGACCTGTGGAAAATGAAAGTTGTGTAAGCAGGGCTGTGTTACTCCTCCTGTGTTACTTTCTTTCTCTACAATGTACAACAAAGGTAAGGGACCTAAACTACTCTTATTTCTTGGGTAGATTGCTTACATATATTTCAACAGAAAGCTTAAGGTTCAATGGGACACTACCCTAGAAACAATCTTTTAAAATTAAATAAAAAGCCAATCTGTACGCTTATCTAAAATAATTATTTCTACTAATTACACTATTTTTATTCTGAAATATAACTTCTATAATGAGTATATGCAGTTTTTGAAAAATGCTTATTTTTAAGCTATGACATGAATCATTACTTGACAACTATAAACTCAAACATGAGAATTTTACAAAACAATTTAGGTTTCTTGTTTCAAGCAATTAACTAAGCAAAATAATTTATTTTTCTGTTAGGGCTTCAAGAAAAACAATTTCTGTAGTACACATTCTGTGTCAGTGACCAGTCTTCTGCTTTACTTTTCAGTACTAATCCTTACCCTGCCAGCAATTTGCTTGGTGAATGATTCCACAAACTGAGTAAGTCCATGTTCCACTAATATAGAGTTGTTGAAGAGAAACTGCTGAAAGTCATACTCTTGGTCATCAATTTGGAAGGTGTCAGGCAGAAGGGGATGCCAGTGATAGAGTGTGTTGAACTCAGAAGCAATGCGATTCTGGTACTGGAACTGCTGGCTGAAGAGCAGCTCTGGGTCAAACTTCAGTTTGAAGTGGTACCCGCTCAAGTGCTGCACATAATCTTCAATCACAATCTTAATAGTTTCTCCTATACACATGCAAGAAAGAAAGAAAAGCTTCATTCAACCCTCCCTAGTCATAAACTTTCAATCAATGGAAATTCATTGATGAATCGTGCTCATGCAGTGAATTAATAGTACATTTTCCTATTCACATTCCTACTGCCAGAAACCAACCAACTTACTCAAAACATAGTGAACACAGCAAATTAGTTTTCCCTGGGGGAGAGGTTTTTATTTCTAATTCATTTAGTTATATATTTGGTACAGGATCTCACTATGCAGCTCAGACTCATAGTGATCCTCCTGTCTCAGCCTCCACAGCGCTGGGATTATAGGCATGTATCATCATGCCAGTTTTGGTGGCCAGAAAGGGATGCAGTACTGAGAACTGAACTAGGGTTCTTGTGCTTGCCAGGCAGGCACTGATGCCACTGAGCCATCTCCCCAGCCCAAGAGAGGGTTTTCTCTCAGTTATTGTCTCTTCTCACCTATCAGTATGAGCCTGCTTGTCTGAAATAAGCGCTCATCATCCCACTCCGGGTGTTCCTGCTTAAGTATGTCACACACTCTGTTGTGTTCCCGCAGCCAGATGGTGGCATACATCATTAGGCCAGGCACGAGGCCGAACACCTCCTGACCCACAGCGAAGCGCGCCTGCTCAGGGACGTGGGCTGGGTAGATCATCTCTACTTGAGTGTCTTTGGTGGTGGGAGGGTAGATCTCTCCATCAATTATCTAAAAAAGAAAAGGTAAGCCGCAGCAAGGTTTAAAAATGTTTCATCACCAGTGATTCTGAAATCTCACTCTAGGCAGGAAGTTATGACTACTTCTTAATAATTCAAAGGAAAGTACCTGATATTTCATTTTTCCATCTTTGAAAAGGCGCAGTTTATGCTGTCTATCCAGAGTTTCACCATAAATATGACTTAAATCCACCTAGAAAAATATGAAAAACTTCAGTTTGTTGCCATTTAACAAGAAAGTGTCTTACAGAATTTAATCTTTAAGTTATGGTTCAGCTTTAAAATTGTCAATAAAACAATTTTATAGCACTAAAATACTAAGTTTATCTACAAAAGCTACAAGCTCTTGTTTAAATATATTCTCTTATAGCCTGTTGGTTTGTCATATGCTTCACTATAATCATACGATATTCAAAAAAAAAGCAGTAAGCAGCTGGGAGTGATGACGTACTTCTATAATTATAGCTCTCAGGAAGCTGAAGCAGGAGGATCACAGTGGGTTTGGGGTCAACCTGAGCTACATAGTGAGTTCAAGGCCAGCCTGAACAACATAGTGAGATCCTGTCTCAAAAAATAAATAACTACAAAAGTATTAAAGCTATCTTATTGATTGCAAATTAAACACTGAATCTATATTATTGAAATCTAAGAAATAGTAATGTAAAAATCTCACATAATATTTAAAGCTGCAAAATCATTGTACAGATGTTTTAGAAAAATACAATAAAAAACCTCTCTATGTATGTATATAACTATACATATCCATTTGGGCTAAACCAGTACATTAAAGTGAAAAACCTACTAAGGTTTTTATAGACATAACTTTTTTTTTTAACTGTGAGTAAATTATTTGGTAGGGCAAAAATTAAGCCTTTCAGTATGATTTGCTGTAATTCTGCTGTGACTCCGGCTTACCCCGTGGGCCAGGCCTGTGGTGAAAGCTGGTCCTCGTTTTTGGTCTGACTTGAAAAACTGGTGGGTGAAATGCTGGGCGAAGAAAGCAAACATCATGTTTGTGCCTTGCGGATCGGGGATGAACTTTCTTCTTAGAAGAACTTTTTCCAGAATCTCATTTGAATCAGGAAGCTCCTTCTTCCCTAAAAATAAGGCAAAGGTAAAAATCCATTTCTCCCTTCAAGGAAGCTGGTAGGGGCATTCATCACATAAGATTAATACAATCCTGAGTGGAACTCTGAGATAAATGACAGTAGAATAATAGTTTAATAGACTGAGTCCCTGCATAGAAGTTCACAATATTGTCTGGAACTCAGGAGAACACAGAAGAAGCAGCAAAATGGTTTTCTGTACTTTATCTAGCATTATTTCAATTTTAATGAGATATTTTGTGGAAAAAAAAACATATATATACACATGCACACATATATTTGCATTTGTGAATATTCATAACAAAGAAGAAAAAACTATGCTGTTGTTAACAAATAATGGTAGTTGAAGGTACACGTTCTTTCAGCAGGGGTTTCTTTTTTTTTGACAGAACTGGGGATTGAACTTATGCCCTTGCGCTTGCCAGGGAAGCGCTTATTCCACTGAGCCATCTCCCCGGCCCCCAGCAGAGGTTTCTCCCTGGATGACCCTGTCTTCTCACTCACCCTTCACACCCATGGGAGTGGGGCAGTCGTCAGGCACAGGAGGAAGTGCTCGGGTGTAGTAGGAGAGGTTAGAGAAGGCTTCCCAGCTTTTGTAGCTATAATCCGAGTTGTAAGTTGGTGGGCTGTCAATCAAATGTGATCTGGCTGAAATGTTCAAGGGGAAAACTGTTTTATTGGTCCTTCTATGCAATACAAGTCACTGCATATTTCTATTGTAAAAAACACAAAGTGGCGTAAACATTGTAATTCTAACGAACATACTCCATTTCAGTGAAGCAGGGGAGCGCATGCCTGTAATTTCAACGTCAGGTAGCGAGAAAAAGGAGGATCACTAGCTCAAGGACAGCCTGTGCTACATAGCAAATTAGGGCTAGTCTTGGCTCCTCCGTGAGACCTTGTCTCAGAAACATCAAACATAAGAAAACAAAGGAAAGAAGAAAAAGATATTTTATTTCAAAATGACTACACAAAGAAATGTGACTGCCTGGCCAGGGAGATAGCTCAGTAGAATAAGAACTTGTCTGGTAAATGCAAGGCCCTGAGTTCAATCCCTGGCACCACAAAAAAAAAAAAAAAAAAAAAAAAAAAGTGACTGTCATAGAAAGCGCATAAATAAAATATATATTGTGTCACTTAGCACTTCATACTCCAGCCAACTGACTTGTCAGATACTACTGTTCATTCACTGCTGGAGAGGCTCATGACACGAAGAACAGAATTGTCAGAGGTAATTTTCTTGCTTTAAACCCACGTTAAACACATAAAAAAGTTCCCGTAGTGTATTCAGATTCGCAGCACTCTGGGAAACTGAGACAGGGGGATTGCAAATTCCTGCACAACCCGGACAACTTAACAAGAACTTGTCTTAAAATAAAAAGCAAAAACAAAAAGTCTAGGGATGTGACCTGTAAGTGGAGCATACTTTCTTCTCAAATTGGTTCCAACATGGATGGTTAGAACTCTGCAAGGCTGGAGTAGAATTCTGACGATGGGCCAGAACTATATAAATTAGATAAGATTAAATGGCAATATTTTTGACTTTGAATATTAAAAATCATTTTGTAAGGTTAGAAATATCTTTGTGGAGGCTGAGTATGGCGGCTCCTGCCTGCAATCCCAGGACTTGGGAGGCTGAGACAGGAGAATCACCCTGAGTTAGAGGCCAGCCTGAGTTACATAGTAAGTATGGCACCAGCTTAAGGGAGACAGTATCTCAAAGGGGGGGCATATCTTTTTGGATTAGTCGTTTACAGTTAATACAGCACGTTTTATTCTTCGAAGAAACTGAAACCCTTGGAGAAGGACTTGTACTTACACGTCAGCACATATTTCATGATTGAATTTCGCAGGAAGGGAATGTTGTTGACAATGTTCCAGACGCCCTTGAAGTGGGTAAGTATGTAGTGCACTGTGTTTGGAGTGGGTTTCAGCAGTAATTTAATTCTTGTTAGAAATTCAGCTGCAAGAGGAGAGGGGTAAGAGAAGTCAGCCAGGCTTGTCACGAAGACACATCTTTAGAATGGCAACTGTGGCTCCATTCCCAAGGGGAAGACCCAAGGAAACCCACTTACGCGTGGTGCAGTTTTCACCGTAGAAGCCCGTCCGTGTGCAGTCGCACTTATACCGGTCAAATCCCACGGTCAGACACTCCCCTCGGTTTTGACAAGGGTTGGAACAGCAAGGATTGGCTACAATGAAAGTGAGCAGTCATTCTTCAGTGTCTTAAACTTGACACAGCACTTTTGATTGTTTTCCTTGCCCTGCGTCAATCGTGGGGCAGCAACATTTTAACTCTATTCACTATTTGTTTAAATTGTGGAAATAACAATTTCCTGTTCTTAAGTAAGAGTAACAGAATCTTCTAGCTGGTAACTTACATTACTACAGCTATTCATAGATAACTTTGTAGATGTTCGACATACCATTTTAAAGTTCAAATAAGTAGCAAATTAAAACAGACGAGTTCAGAACATTAAACAGAAGGTCAGAAAAACTTCCCAGTAAAATCAGCTTAGCTTCAAATTCTTATCTTTAGAAAGTAACCTGGATTTTCTGTCATTTAAAGTGATCATCCCCACTCGACAGCAACAGGTACCACATTCGTACATCTCACATACACTCATCCGATGATCCTGTCTTATTATGACCACGAAAATTACCACTATTCTGTTAGCAGGCGAAAGCAAGTCTCAGGCCTGCTAAGTGAGCGGTGCAGCCGGCGCGCAGCTGCGGGGCTCGCGCTGGGCTGCGCCCCCTGTTGTGCGGGGCTCGCGCTGCGAGCTCGGGGCGCAGTGGGCGCGCGGCCCGCGGGCGGAGGAGCGCGCAGCGCGGTGCCAGGGCCTCACCTGCCTGGCCGAGCGCCAGGGCGGCGCAGAGCAGCAGCGCGCGGGCGAGCATCGCGGCGGGCGGAGCGCGGGGCGGCGGCGGCGGCGAGTTCCTCGACGAGCTCTCGACGCTCGCAGCCAGAAGTTTGACAACTGGAGGGAAACCCGCAGAACCTTCCTTTTATGCCAGAAATCCGAGCCCACGGGATGCGTGACTGTTCCTTTCCGCCTTCCCCTGGCGCTGCCGCCCCCGCCCGCCCCCCCCCCCGACATAACAAATTTTTTCCCTTCTCCACTCAAAAAAGGTTGCGTAAGCCTGAGTCGGGGCAGGATTTCTTTTTTTTTCACCCACGCAAATGAGAACTTTGGAAACCCGGGAGCAGCACGCGGCTACTCCGAGGTGGGCGCCGAGACGCGCCCGCCCTGCTCCCGAGACCGCTCCCCGCAGGACGCAGCCCGGGGCGGCCCTTGCGCTCCTCCCCGGCCCGGCGCGGGCGGCTCCGGGCGGACGCGGCTGGAGATCGGCGGGACCGAGCCGGGCGGCGGACGCGGACCGACCCACCCCGTGCCGGCTGCGCCCGGGCGCGGTGGGCGCGAGGTCACCGTCGGGACGCGGGAAGGAGGAGGCTGAGCCCGGCGACAAGAGGCTTTGAGCCCCCGTGGGCGCGCGCACGCACGCGTACCTTTCTGTTTTCTGTGTTGCCGGATGCAATGGAACTCGGCTGCGCTCGCAAGTGCCTGTCTCTGTTCCTAATTCGCACCTAAGTTGCTCGGAACGGAACGCGGTCCCGCGCACCCGCCCCGCGTGCTTCTGCAGCGGTTGACTCGGCGGTGCTGTCAGACGGACTCGGGGAACCGAGCAGCGGACCCGAGGGTGCCCGAACGTGTGTTTTAATATATTATTTTCTCCTCCGCATCCTGGTTTCCCCCAGTTTGGTCCCTGCAGATACCAATAAAAGCAATTGAATTTTTAAATTTTACTGCTTCTGGGCCTTTCTGCCTACTTTTCCAAAATGATGGATGTGACAATGGATCAAAGCACAGCATTGCATTTACTTTTCCATTGTCTGGATTTATTAAGGCTGAGTTTTAAAGACTGCATTCTGGAACATGGTCTGATGTGAAATTAACTAGACGGAAGGGCGATTTTGAAAGGTGTTGGTCAGCGAGGGGTATACGGAGATGAAATATTAAAAAAAAAATTAGCAGGAACCAAGAAGTGGAGACTTTAAAAAAAAAAATCAGTCACCTATGCGTTTTTAGCACAAACGGGTAAAAAAAAGACACAAGACCTGAAATTGAAAATTTACCAAATGCCTCAATTCGTAACTTTGGAGAAATCTTACAGGAACAGATAAAAAAAAAAAAAAAAAAAAAACTCCCATGGAAAATTTTTTTTTACCACTTTGCTTCAAGTACACATGGCTGGATGCTAATGAGACACCCATGACTAAAATTTCATCTCATCTAGGAAGCTTTGTCTTGCTCTCGTCATATTTAATCACTCCACGTGTGGCACTCCCTTTTATTCCACTGATTTCTATCTGAAATTTCAACTTAACATTTTTTTTTTTATAATCCCACCATTCTGCTTCATTTTACTCACATTTTAAGTTTGTTAGAGCCACTAGTACTAGCTTGAGTTAGACGTCCCCTGTGACCCCATACCCTGACAGTGTGCTGCAACTTTACTTCGGGGTCCTGAACTGATTATTGTTTTCTTTTAAGACAGGGTGCTTGCTGCCTTGAACTCTCGAGCCTCCTGCTTTGCCTCTTGAATAGCCGAATTGACTCTGAAGCCCTCATATCCTTGTCCTGTCCAATTAGTTGTGTGTCTACTGTATATTGGTGTACTGTTCTGTGGTATGGTTTTGTTGTTTGTGAAGGAACTATGCAAAGAGGTGAAAAAAAAGGCACAGAGAATCACATTTAACTTACTTAGAATTTAAACAATTTACCACAGTGTAAATTCTTTCAAAAACACCTGTTTAATTAAATAGCTTGATTTAATCTGGAACTTCAATAGCACAAGCACACAAAGAGTTTTATGTACCTGTAACATCAGAAAGGGATTAAGGGAGCAGCTGAAACTTGAAGGATGAGGTCAGTTTTGAAAGGAAATCCAAATATGGGCTTAGGGAGAAAAGCATTCTTATATAATTTATGAAATAAATTTAACAAGTTTGATGATAAAATAAAATGAAGAGGTCCATTTTGAGATGCCAGTCACAGCAGGATTTAAATGAATAGTCCTTTTTTATTTGGAAAGTACAATGATTATCAAATGTGATAAAGTTTTGTTTACATAAACATTATAGCTTTCAATTTCACATTTCTGTGTGTATGTTAGGCCTATTTGTGTCTGTCAAAAAGAATCTCTTTTATTGGTCTCTGAAACTTGTTACGAAATTCTGTATTAAGAGAAAATAAAGAAGAATATTAAAAATTTTCAGAGCATTCTGTTGAGTTTTACTGCCCCCTTCTGCTGCTTGGATTTTTTATCAATTTCTTTTTCTCTAAGATGCTAGGAAGACTGTGAGACAGATTTCTTGTCTAGTATAATGTTTCTAAAAATTCACATGTGCAATGTTTATTTTAGAGTTAATTTTCATGGACATATTGAAAAGGAACTTTTTTTTTTGTAACTTTCAATTTTATGTATTTTGGCATAGGGTCTCATGACACAGCTCAGACTCTTAGCGATTCTCTTGTTTCAGCCTTCCCAGTGCTGGGATTACAGTGCGCCACCACAACTGGTCTTGGTGGCCAGTTTGGCACACCCAGGACAGGGCTGGCATGGCATGTGGTACCAGCGTTGTAGGCAGCTAGCTGAATTAGATAGATATTATATGCAATCAGACAGGGCCAAGCCCTCAAGGAGACAATATGGAAGGCAAGGTGACTTTGCAACTTGGAAGAGAGAGACACTCCATATGGGCCACACCTCAGTGAGACAAAAGAGGAAACAAATACAGCTACATACTTCACTAGGGAAGGGCATCAGGGATTGATATTCTAAACATAGTCTAAAAGTGTCACCCCCAACAGGAAGAGACCCTGTCCCATATTGATTCCTGCTTGCTATGTGACTCAGTTCTCCATTTGGTCCTGGGTTTAATCAATTTTGCCTGAACAATGTTGCTTGTAATCTCATTGATTGACCATAGTTTTGTCCCACCTCATACCTACCTAAGCGAGTTCCCATGTTCTCCACCCCTTAGACCCACCTCACTACATAGTTTTACTCTCTGAAAGTCCCTGGGGACAACCCTCTTGGGGGTTTCCTACTGTCCCTCTCTTGGACAGGAGCTTTCTTTCCCCATTTATGTATGAATTTTGAATTTTAAAGCAGTGATGTGAAGCATAAATATATTTTGCTCTTAACCTCCATTTGTTCCTAAAATTCATTCTTCAGTTTTAGAAAACATGGACTCATTCCAGGTACCTTTCATATCAGGAATTTCATTTTTCCTCTGTATCATTTGGAGGTCATCCATCCAAGATCATTTTTACCCTATGTCACCAGGATCAAACCTGGGTCCTTGTGCTTTCCTAGGCAGGTGCTTACAGCACTGAGCTATCTTGGAAGCCCAAAGGAAAATTTTCTTAGGAAGTAATGAAGTTCATAGTGACTCAAGAAGAATTTTGAACAGATTGAATTTTAGAACTCTTTTTGTTTTTCTTTCCTTTTTTTTCAAAATGGTGGATTGAACTCAGGCCCTTGCTGGGGAAGTGCTTATTCCACTGAGCCATCTCCCCGGCCCCTAGATTGAATTTCAGAGCAAAAAAGACCATGAAGAATAGAAGGGAAATCACATAGGATGACAAATTAATTCTCCAAGAAGAGCCAGGCATGGTGGCGCATGCCTGTAATCCCAGCACTCAGGAGGCTGAGACAGGAAGACTGTTGTGAGTTCGAGACCAGCCTGAGCTACAAAGTGAGCTTAAGGCCAGCCTGAACTGCATAGTGAGACCCTGTCTCAAAAAGACAATAAATAAATAAATAAACAAAAGGAAATCACAGGTTCTAGCCTAGCCTTGGCATCTTAGTGAGAATCTGTTTCTGGGGGAAAAGGTGAAGGGAGGCTGGGATGTAGCTCAGTGAAGGCCCTGGGTTCATTGCCCAGCACTGAAAAGACAACAGAAAGGACTTACCCATCAGGCAGAATATCATTAAAGACATAGCTGAGCTCCATAGTGCTCTAAACCATCTGGATGTAATTCACATCTGCATACCCCTTCATCAGACAACAGCATAACACACATTGTCGTCCATTCAACTAAATCACATGAAAGGTCATAAGATTCACTTGAATACAGTAAAAAAGTAAAGAAATACAATATATATTTCCAGGCCACAAGAGAATTAATGTAAAATCGAATAACAGAAAAATAGCTGGAAAATCCCCAAATATTTGGAGATCACATAGTGTGCTTTTGAATAAAGCATGAGTCAAAGAAGAATCTCAAAGGAAATTGAAAAATATTTTAAGGGGCTTGCACCTGTTCTGCCACCAATGGCTTTCTGATACCTGCACCTCTCCAGCAGCCCTGGCAGAAAAAGGGGGTTAGTAAATAGGTCTCTGTAGGCCTCCTACAAAATGGAATGAGTGCGAATTTGCCCAAGCTAAAAGCACCCAGGACAGGACTGTCTACAGAAGCCGCTGATAAGAACGATATCTATGGGAGGGGTGAAGAAACCCCAAGGTCAGAGTTACAGGGTTGGGGCTGAAGCACTCCATGAAATTAAGATGCTATCAAAAGTCAGCAGACCTTTTCAGCCAGGAGCTCTTTTTCCAACATCTGGTGTAGAAATTGCTCAACACTTTAAAACAGGTCTGCAGTTTCAGAGCTCAGGGCCAGTAAGTCCTTGGTTGGAAGCAAGAAAGGCCTCTTGGGTGACTGAAGATTACAGCTGCTGTGCTATCCCCGTCAAGCTTGCAGCAATTATACTGCACCTAGCGTGAACCTGCTGAAGAATTTCCATTAGGATGAGAAACATTTCATTTGCAAACAAAATTTTTCTCTGCTTCCTGTTATTGATACGTCTGAACATTAGATATATTCTTCCCACAAGAGGTCAAATATACCTATGTACATAATTGACCGTGGGAGGTAAGGAACAGAAATCAGGCATTAGCAGTTTTTCCATTTTCATTTATGTGTGAATTTTGAATTTTAACACAGGGTTGTAAAACAGGGAAAGTCAAAATGTTTCAGTGAACAAGTTTTAGTAGCACAGCTTATAACACTTATGAAAAAAATCTGTGAATTTTTCTGGGGAGTGCTTGCATTTAGATTTTTTAAAAAATACAAAAAATAAAATAAAAATACATAAATTTTGTATCAGTGGCAACTCCATGGCGCTTGCAGAATTTTTCTTATATGGTGGATTCCACCCATTCACTCTGCATTATGAGATGTTCTATATGCTAGTCCATGTTTCTACCGTTATCTGTCATTTGCTCTATTCCTTTGTAAATTTGCTATTTAAATATGTTAAATTGTAAAGAATATTTTTTATGTTTTTGTTTTTGGGGAAGAGTCTATAGGGTGTTCAGGGTCTCACTACTAGATAGGACTTGTAGTGATTCATCAGTTTACAGCCTCCCAAAAGCTGGGATTACGGGGGGGGGGGGGGTGACACCACCACACCCAGTCTTAATTGCTGTCTCAGCACGCCCTGGGGCAGACCCCAAGATCAAAACCCTGGCCCCAGGGCCTGCATGCAGGGGGCTTGAACCCACTGAGCTGTTTGGCTGGCCCTTATAAAGAATATCTTGAATCAAACGAAAAATGCAACTTAAACTGGTAAAATGAAATGAAAGCGATGCTCAGAAATTTATACTATTGTGCTGGGGAAATAGTTTGGCGGTCTAAGTGCCAGCCTGGCAAAACCAAGGAACAGAGTACAGTCCCCAGTACCACATGCCCTGCGGCTGTGCCGACCACCAAAACCTGGGGTGGTGGTGCACGCCTGTAATCCTAGCGCTGGGGAGCCTGAGACAGGAGGATCACTATGGGTCCAAACTACGCAGTGACACCCTGTACTAAATAAATAAAAGATTTTTTTAAAAAGTTTAAAAAGAAATTTATACTATTAAGTGCATTTATTAGTAAAGAAGAGTGATCTAAAATTCATTATCTAGTTAAAAGAAACAGCAATTAAATCCAAAATAAAGAAGAAAAAATAATAAAATTCAGGACAAATATTATTGAAATTGAAAACAGAAAGTCTGTAGAGTCTCATAGATGAAGTAGACAGTCTCAGTTGGCATACAGCTATTAAGGAAATTGAATCAATAATTAATAAAATTATCAATAGGTAAGTCAGGCCTAGGTGGGATCATTGGAGAAATGTTGTAAATATTTAAGGGACATATTATATCAGTACTTTATAATCTTTTCCACAGGATGAAGAAGAAGTAGTACTTCCCATCTTGTTCTCTAAGGCCATCAGTACCATCAAAACCAAAAGCATTACAAGAAAAGAACATTACATGCAAATATATGTCATGAGTATAGATGCAAGACTATTAGCAAATGAAGTCCAATAGCATGTAAAATAATCATACATCATAGCCAAGTGGAATTTATTCCTGGTAAATAAAGCTACTTCAACATTCCAAAATTATGTAAACAGACAAAAGAAGAAAAGTCCCATGTTCATTTCCCAGAAAACTGGAAATAGAAGGAAACTTCTTCAACTTGACATAAAAAATCTACAAAAAGCTTTCGGCTAGACCAGGAGGGGGAGAGAAAGTAAAAATGATTAAGATGCCATATCTATATGTTCCAATTGTCTGAGGTGAATATATTTATTATATATTTCAAACATATACCATTTAAAATTGTTTTTGGCAATAAGATGCATAGAATAAAAGGTTTGGTAATCACTTCTTGGTCTTGTGGCTAAGATGAAGTAGAAAAGATGTGGCATTGTCATCTGGAAAATCCATAGGAATTAACAAAAACTTGAAACTAATCAATAATTATAGTAACATGACAGCATATAAAGTTAATATAAAAAAGTGAACCACTTGCCTATATGTCAGCAATAAAGAAGTGTTATTGGAAATTAAAATACATTATTGTTTACATAAACAACTCCTCAAAATGAACTCTTTAGATATACATCTTGCCACTTTTGGATAAGACCTATATAAGAGAAAATAAAAGGTGGAAATATCAGAGAAGAACTAAATATATGGAGAGATACTCCTAGTTCAAGAACTGGAAAACTTAGTAAAATGTCAGTTCTTCCAAACTGATCTATAGATATAATCCCAATAAAAATCCAAGCAAAATATATAGTAGATACCAACAAACCTAAATTTAATATGAGGAGTCAGTAGACCCATTGCTTATTAGCTCATGTAGCTTGATCAAAACTGAGTAGTAGAATAAAGTTGGAGGATTTCTAATATCCTACACTGAGGCCTGTTATAAAGCTATGGCAGTCAGGATAGTGTGGTTCTGCAGCACACTAGGCAAGAAGAGAAATAAAGGAGCAAGTGCAGAAACAGACCCAAATACAGCAGCAGGGGTTTGATCCTCAGGGTCTGGTGCCAGCCCTCCGTCCAGGGTGTGCTGAGAGGGCTATTGAGACTGTGCATGGTGGCACGCCTGTAATTCCAGTCCTGGGAAGGCTGAAAAGAAGATAATCACCGCAAGTCCAATCTACATAGTGAGACCCTGTAAACTCTGCACTAAATACATTAAAAAAAAAAAAAAAAAAAATAAACCCAAATAAAAATGTCAACTTTTTTTTTTTTTTTTTTTTTTTTTTTTTTAACAAAAGAGCAATGGAAATGCAACAGAATAAAAATTATCATGAAGAAATAGAGCTGAAACAGGTAAATATGGACAGGGAAAAAAAAAGCAAACAGAACACACACAAATCACACATTATATTCCTGAATGTAAAATGCCTAACGATAGAGATTCTAGGTTACAACCCAAGAGAAAATCTAGATTACTTTGAGTATGAGAAATTGCATGGTCATAAAAAAATTGATAACTAAGACATCAGCAAAATTGAAGCCTTTCCATTGTGCAAAAGACACTGCTATGAGACCGAGAAGATGAATCCCAGGGTAGGAGAAAATATGTGGAAGGTATGTCAGGTGAAGGATGGCTACATAAATGTATACAAGAAAATTCTTCAAATTCAGCAGTCATAAAACAACTTCAAGAACACAGGAGCCAGCCAGGCATGGCGGTGCGCTCCTCTAATGCTAGTGTTGTAGGCAGCGGAGTTACATAGAAATATTCTCGGCACTCAGACAGGGCCAGGTCCTCAAGGAGACAAGATGGCAGGCAAGTTGACTTTGCAACTTGGAAGAGATAGACACTCTCTATGGGCCACACCACAAGACCAGACAAAAAAGAGGAAACAGCTGCATACTTCCCTAGGGAAGGGCATGAGGGATTGATATTCCAAATAGGCATCAATAATAAGCCCTACTGAGTCACTAGCCCAACCCCAAACAAGAAGAGACCCTGTCCCATTTTCATGCCCACTTGCTATATGACTTGCTCCCTATTTGTTCCTGAACTTAGTCAATTTTACCTGGGCAATGGTGCTTGTAATGCCATTGGATTGGCCATAGTTTTGTCCCACCTCTTGTCCACCTAAGTGAGTTCACCACCTTAGACCCACCTCACCACATGGTTTTCCTCTATAGAAGTCACTGGAAGAGACAGTTTCCTATGGAACTACCCGCTCAAGCCCCCCTCCTGCCCCTCTCTTGGACAGGAGCTTTCTTTCCCTCAATAAATCTATTCTCCTCATAACCATAAGTGGTTGTTCCTAAAATTCATTCTTCAGTTTTACAGAACACGAACTCATTCACGTCAGGTCCAGAGATCGTTTTTTTCCTATGTCATTTGGAGGTTCCCTATATGGTTTGGAGGTCACCCACCCGAGATCAGTTTTTCTCCCTGTATCATTAGCACAATAGGAAACGGAGTCAGGAGGATCAAAATCTCAAGCCTAGCCCAGGGAACTTAGAGACTGAGCAAGACCTACTCTCAATGTTTCAAAAATAAAATGAAATTAAATAAAAAGGACTGTGGATGGAGCTGAGTTGGAAGGCACTGGGCTTAGTCCTTAGTAACACATTCATGTACATCCACTAATGTAAAACCCCACAAGCACATCAAGACAAAAAATAAATGAGTCAAAGACTTGAACAGACATCTTGCCAGAAATAGACACAAAGAAATACACAGGAAATGTACCGATGGAAAATAAGCAGTGGAAAGATTCTCCCCAACAAGTCATCAGGTAGGAAACTTGAAGAAAAACGTGACACTGTTACACCATTAGAGTTGGCCAAAATCCATAGTATGGTCACTTTGGAGAACAGTTTCAATTTCTGTCAAAACTAAATGTGCTCTTGCATATGATCTAGTAATCATGCGTCAGGGTGCTTACCAGAGTGAGTCGAGAGCTTATGCATGTCTCCACAAAGTTGCACATAAAGTCCTGTTTACAGGACTTTATTCTTAATTACTCAAATTTTGAAGTAACAAACAGGTGTTTTTGTTCAGTAGAATATTTTTCATAGACTGAAGAAAAGGAGGCATGATTTATGAAAAGACATGAGGAAATCTGAAGCTTTTACTACTCAGTGAAAGAATCTAATAAGGAAAAGCTAAAGTATGATATTTTGAAAAACAGAATTGTGGGAACAGTTAAAGGATTGGTTGTTACCAGGAGGTGGGAGTAGGAAAGATAGGATACAGAGAAGTTTTAGGTCAGTAAAACCTTTTTACAAGATACAGTTATACATTTATCTTCAACGTGTAAGATGTGAAGTTCAGATGGTATTTGTGTGGTAGTGTAGGTCATCAGTTGTAAGCATTGCACCACTCTGGTGGAGAACATGGACAGAGGACAGCGGGTTGTGGGTGTGTAGGTACAGTGGGTATAAGGGAACTCTGTATTTTCTGCTCAAAAAGTTATCATTTGGGAAAAAAAAAATGAACCTAAAAACAAAATGAAAACCAGAAGAAGGATAAAATGGAAACTACTCTTTATAAACAGGGACAGAAGGATGATTAAAGGGAGGAAATGGGACTGGGAAATAAAACGGCATCAACATATATCTTGTATGGGTACAAATCCCCTATAATACATGTGCTCGTTGCAACTATCTAAAATGTACCAGTAAACTTAATTTTAAAAATTAAACTTCAACCTCTGAATAAGGGCTTGTGATTTCAGCTGCTCTTTCTCATTTGTTCCACCTCTGGCAGGTGTCACACTTGGTTGTTTGAGGCCTGGGGAAATGAGCACCGCTGCAGGGAACAGGAGACCACGCTGGCAGGCCTGTGCATAGTTGGGGAAAAATCCTCAAAGCTGTAGGGTACATAGCTGAGATGCTCAGTTTGGACAATAATGAAGAGTCAGCTTCCCTTGGGTGGACCCTCCCTGGACCCTGGAGGCAGTGTTTTCCTGGTAAATGTTTGAGGAATGTGTTCTCTTCTCTCTGTATCAGAAAAATGCTTCTGGTAAAGCACCATTCTTCCTCTCCTGAGGTACTTTCCTCCCTCGGGGCCCCTTCCAGTAGCTGCAATAAGCACTTCAGAGTTTCCTGCTCCTGAAACTGTGTTTGTCCTCTTAACTTTATAACTTTAACTTAAAAATTAAAAAAAAAAAAAAAACCAAAAGAATGCATGTGTGCATCACATCAGCAATGATAACAGGCATCATGGAGCTCAGCAGAGTGCAACAGCCACCTGTGCCTTTATTGTATAATTTTAGGGGCCAGGGAGATGGCTCAGTAGAATGAGCACTTCCCTGGCAAGTGCAAGGGCCTGAGTTCAAACCCCAGTTCCACAAAGAAAGAAAAATTAAAACTTAACTTTATAATTCCCCTTAGATTTTTTTCATCTGACCACACCAAAACCTAATTTATCCTCTTAACAAAAAAGTATTTCCCTTTAATATTCTCTATAGGAATGAACAGGCTCACAACCTATCCTGGATTTGTTATTAATTTTTTTGTTATTAATTTTAAAAAATTTTCAATATCTAATGTGCTATGCAGTGTGCTTGCATAGTTTTGTTTACTATCTCCTGTACCAAACATACGCATTTCATAAAGATAATTTTTATCTGCTTTCATCACTGTTATATTGTAAGTGTCTCGAACCACTCTGTTGCTCAGGAAATATTTATTGAATAAGCAGGTTAATATGACCTACATAGAATCAACTTTAAGGATTAGGTAACCTTTATTTCATTATGTAGATTACATAGAATCTGCAAATCAAAGAATCAACATTAGTAAAGCTGTTTTTGTTGGGGTGTGTGCTGTGCTGTGCTGTGTGTGTGTGTGTGTGTGTATGTGTGTGTGTGTGTGTGTGTTTAGATGCAGTCTGCCTATGTAGACCAGGCTAGCCTTGTTGTACCTAAGTGCTGTGATTACATGCATGTTTTACCATGCCATGCCTAAATGTCTTTTAAAAAATAAAATTTTCCATTTTTTATTTTTGTGGTCCTGGGAATCAAGCCCAGGGCATTACAAATGCTAAGCAAACACTGTGCTATTGAGTACCTTTCTAGTTAAAGGTCTTTATTGCAAATACCTCCAATAGTTATTCAAGAAACTACTAGCATCATCAAGATGTAATGCCTAGCACTGCTTGAGGGATCTTGTACCTGAATAAGTCAACTCATCAATGATACAATAAAGAAACCCTAAAAGCAACTTGAGTCATTGATGGTATTGTTGAGTTGGAGCACTGATCTATGTACCTCTAGAGTTTACGTTATGTGTAAATTTCTCGTTTAATGAGTCCTGACTACTACTGATTAGCAGTATAGGCCAAGTATATGTTTTTTTGTTTTTGTCTTTTTTGTGGAACCGGGAATTGAACTGAAGCCCTTGTACTTGCCAGGGAAGTGCTTCATTCCACTAAGCCATCTCCCCGGTCCCCCAAGGTGTATGTTAATCTGAAGGTTTATGCTTTTTAAACATACACTGCTAACACTTCCTGCTATTGTTGAAAAATAATCCAAATGCTTTGGCGTCATCTAAAAACCCTACACAGTCTGCCACCATTTTACGGGAAGAGAGTGAAAGGGACGCTGGGAGACAAAAGTTAGTTGGTAGTAATTATTTCATATTTTTTATAGGAGTAGCTATCTCTTAGTGGTAGAGCTACAGGTCATTTATTCCTTATTCCTCTTTGTATTTTAGATGAATGATTATTTTCTTTATAAGATAAATATATACTTTAATAAATATTCATTTACAAATTTAATGTCATCAAAGGAACATGAGATAATGGACAATGTTTCATTAGCTACTATGAATACCTAGTTTTTGACTCCATATTAGGCACATCTTATTTGCATAGTCTAATCTGGTTTCATACAAAAGATTTAAGTCCTCTTCATATCAAAGATTCTATCATTATTGCTAGTTTAAAAAGACAATACTTGATTTGAAGCACTGACTGTACACCCAGGGACAAGCCCTTACATTTGTTCCCCAACACTTATCGACTCATAAATTTGTCACCAAGACAAATGAAATCCATGAATTCTTTTTTTTTATTTTCCATAATTTTATTGAAGAACAAATAACAATAAGACAGTTTCCAGTCAAATTAGTAGAACAGATCCAATAATTAATACATTGCATATTGTTTTCTTAGGGGTTATTTGTTGTACAAGGTGCAGACATGATATTCTATTTACAAACACTGTTAGAACAGATCCCGCTATTCATTGGTCAGGTGAATTAAGAGAAGGTAGCTGTATACCTATCTTTCTTTTTTTAAAGCTGAATTATAGTACAGTTTCAATACTTAATACTTTTTACATTGCTATCTTCCTCATGGTTATCCATAGTACAAGAAGCAGATAGGATATCCTGTCAAAACACTATTAGTGCAAATCTTTCTTCTCATAGAATTATTCAAAAGTACTGCATATTTATCCTAACTGTACTGTACAAACAGAATGGTTATTCCTTTGTACCCCTTTTTTTGTTTAGTCCTGTCAAAGATGGGCATTCCATTGTCATTCAATTATTATAGGTGCTTGAGTTCAGCGAAACAGTCCAATACAGTCCAGCAGTCCACAGTACAAGTGGGTTATCCACAGAAGTTGTTGACTAGAGCCATTTACAACTCAGCATATTATGTCCACGAATTCTTTTGAGCTATCAAAAAAAAAAAAAAAAGAAAGAAAAAAAAAACACCTAACCCTAATACATATGAACATCCTGAAACTCAGTGTTTCAAATGCAACTTGGTCCTTATTATTTTGCATCTCATTTTTGCTCTTCCACTAGCATTGTTTTAATTTTATACTTTGAACTATTTTCAGATCAATCCTTCGCCTGCTGGCTATTATAAATATTTTTGTCTTCTACTGAGGTGATCATAGGGCAGATAAAATGTTCAGAGGCTCAGAACATGTCCCCAGTTTCTGGTTCAGCTTAGTTCCATTTTGGTATTTTTGAAGAGTTGTGAGCACTACTTTCAAATTTAGGTTCTTCAATTGACATGCAAGTGAAATCGTACCCTATAAACCAGCTGTTTTCACTTTTAAGTCTGCATGTCATTTACATTAGAAGCAAATGGGAAAAAAACTATAGAAAGAAGTTTCCTTCTCCCAACTTTGAAATTACTAGCTTTTGTCATGTGAAAAAAAGTTTGAAAATCAACCCTATAGACCCTATACTAAATATTCTTTAAAAAAAAAGATAAAAGCCGGGCATGGTGGTGCATACCTGTAATCCCAGTACTCAGGAGGCTGAGGCAGGAGGATTGTTGTGAGTTCAAGACCAGCCTGAGCTACAAAGTGAGCTTAAGGCCAGCCTGAACTGCATAGTGAGACCCTGTCTCAAAAATAAATAAATAAATAAATAAATAAATAAAAGATAAAATAATTTGTTGGGTAAAATTAATATTCACTCAGAAACTTTTATTTATTTCTAAAATTTAACTTAAAATAATCCCAAAACATTAAGCTAAATCCTGTGTTCATACAAAAAGACAAAATAAAAAAATGCAGCTGGGTATGGTAGTGCAGACCTGAAATCTCAGCCCTTAGGAGGCTGAAATAGGATTGTTGAGTGCAAAGCCAGCCTGGACACACACACACACACACACACACACACACACACACACACACACACACACGATACACATATCCCAAAACTCAGAAAAAATAATCAATTACATAATTGCATGGTATATATTTTTTGGTTTCATGTAGTACAACTCCTTTCCTTCTGTCTTTTCTCTTTTCCTTCCTTTTTCTTTTCCTTTTCTCATTACTAATAAAGGTTAATACATTCTAGGCAAACGCTTGATCACTGAACTATATATCCCCAGGCCTTTTTCAGTTTTGAGACAGCATCTCTATAAATTGCCTGGGCTGGCCTGGAATTTGTGATCCTTTTACTTTAGCCTTCTGAGTAGCTATTCATTGTCAAAGCCATGTAATTTTTTAAAAAATTAATTTATTTTTTATTTTATTAATTTTTTATCTATTTATTCATTCATTCATTTATTTATTTGTTTTTTGTATCTAGTACAGGGTCTATAGGGTCTCACTATATAGATTGGACTCAGTAGGGATTCTCCTTTTCCAGTCTCTCAAACCCTGGGATCACAGGTGTGTGTGAGTCATCATACCCAGTCCAATGGCAGTCTCAGTGCACCCTAGGGGTGGGACCAATTCGGCACACAGGTACCTAACCTCTGTCCCTGTGCTTGCCTAAGCAGGAGCTTTAGTTTGCTGAACTGTCTGGCCAGACCTTCCCTGGCTATGCATATTTCAAGCACCCTCTTTAAATAGAAATATAAGCTCTTCTGAGAAAAAAAGAGTAGTGGCATATTTTAAAAGGATTTAGCTAAATGATTTTTGTTAGAACATTTTCTTAATTTTCTGCAGGAGGTTTATATTATACAGATCCACTCTAGAAAAGTTACCCTGAATCAACCAGGAGTAAATTATAGATAGGGAATCCTTTTGGCCACATTATTTCTGAAAATGAATTTATAATGTGTTTAGTATTTGTTCTCTCACTAAATCAGAGTTTATTTGTTAGTATCTCACTGATTGAGAAATTCATGTCCGATGGACTTTACCTGAAGATTCTGCACAAGTGAGAACATCGGATAGCTACAAGAAACTCGGGGCCCAGTAGCGTGTTTCTGGTACCAGCTTGAGCTAGGTCCTGGGTAATGACTTTGATCTCTATTGGCTCCAGTTTCTTCATATCTAAAATGCTTTCTGAGATTTAATTTATCTTTAAGGTTTCTTCTCATATTCTAGTATAAGTGAACAACAACATTCAAAACAAAACTTCATTTGAAATTGTCTGTAAATCAAGAAAACTATATAGCATGCAGAGAACGTGAAATGTGAAGTTATTTATTATAAAGTTGAAATTAGAAAAATGTCAAATTAAGAGTGTTTAAAATAGTGAATATAGTGTCACTCTGGCAGTATATGGGAGCTGGAAAGCCATGCACTCTTTCAAAGGGTGAGGTTTTGCCAGGTTGCTCAGGTTGAACTTGAAATTAGGATACACCTGCTTCAAACTTCTGGGTGGCTTGGTTTACAGGCTTGGATGACTCAACTTTGTACTAACAAACACCTTTGATAAATCACAAAGAATTTGGCAGAGGAGCCTCAATTTTTATCATATTTTTCCTTGACTTCTGTTTTTATCTGTATACTTTTATTTTTGTGAGTATATTATATTCTGCTCTGCATATATTTTATATTATCTCCAAAGTTACAAAAATATTTTACCTATGTGAAAATATTTTATTTATGTGAAAGTAACTACAGGAAGATTTTCAAAATATACCCTTATAAAACAAATCATAGAATTGAAAGGTATACCCAGTAAAATATTGATAAGATACTGTATAATTGGCTGAAATAATCCTATTTCTAGTAAGTTAAATTTTATTTCTGTCCTTTATGCATTTATTATTCAACATGTGGTCATTTGCTGAATCTAAGAGCCTGTTTTTCTGTATGTTTGTATTTACTAGTGTCTGTGGGGACACAGCAGTGAGCAAATTAAGGTTTCAGACTAGATACTAACAGAAATGAAACATACACACACACACATATACACACACACACACTCACACCACTGTTTGGGAAGGAAATTTCCTGTGTTTATTCACCTCCACTCTTACTCAAAGCTTGTGTACCTTCTCCTACTGAATGTTGTAGCTGTAGAGAACTCACTTCCTCAGCTAACAGGACGCTGGTTGCCTACGCCCCCGTTCTGACTTCCCCAGAGTCCAGTGGCTTTTGCTATCAAGTACTGCAATCCTCCTGGGCCGTGAAGCCTGCTGCTTTCCCCGAGTGGTCCTTTTCGCCCAAGTCCCTCGGTGCAAGTCTGCAAAAGCTCCAGCAGTCTGAGCTGACACCCAGCTTACCTCTACTCAGTGCTACTGCGGAGCTGGGCGTCACACACTCAGAGTGAAGGTTGTGGCTTTGTGACTTCCTTGTCCTTGAGCACTAGAGTGCCGCCTGCTCTACTCCTGGACCTGCTCTTCTCCCATGGGACACGTTCCCTGCGGAAGAGACAGATTGCCTGCCTTCCTATCTGTTTTAGCCTAAGCAAAGCACCACCATCCTGTTCTGTAAGCACCGTCTTCACACTAGGTCAAACCATTGAAAATTTCTGCTGTCATTACGATTCCTGTTGTAAGCTGACTTAACCAACTTTATTTTGTAAAACTTATGTGAACTCCATTTTGTGATATTTTGTCCTCTTTGTAAACCCCACCTAGATGTTTTAACCCCACGATTGTGACTACTTAAACAGATAAGGAATGGTACCCGCGTTTCAAAAATGCTCTTAACTGTCACCAGATGTCACCCTAGATTCCAAAAGCAAGAACTATACCTAGGCCCAAATAAGCTTTGTAAAGACTCCTAATCTGCCTGTCCAGATAAGGAAATGACAAACTGCCTGTACAGATAGGGAACGACTCCTTCCCAGAATCCTCCCTCTTAGTTCTCCCTCGTTTGCGGTTTTCAAGCTTAAAAACTCCTTGTCTCCTCACCCCGGCGCGCACTTAAGCATATGTTGCACGGTGTCCTACGCTGTACCAGCTAAAATTAAGCGCTTCTTTTTCCTTTTTGAGCCTGCCTCATTGTTGGGTTACAACACTACCTGCCCAGGTGAGCAGCTCAGCTTTCTCAAGGGCAACTTCCACTAGATCCTTTTCCCAGTGCTTTTATTTTTTGGCTGACATTACTATTGCTACTATTCTACTGTTATTTGTTTTGCATTTCCTTTTCCAAACTGGCTATAAAGAAAGTCACTGGAGAAAAAGAAAAAAAATATTTCCACATTAAATTGTATCTAATAAACATAATTATTTAAAAAATGAAATATTAGTTGATACTTGGAATAGCAAACAGACTTACATTATCTGAAATAAATAATACCTTTTTCTCTCTTCAATTTAAGAATTAAATTTCTTTAATTCTTAAAACATTATGACACAAATGCATATTTTTTTCCTTCATATTACTACCAATATTTATATAGCTTCTTCACTGAGCACATATTTGTGTTTGAAAGAATCCTTTTTTCCTTTTGTACTGGGGTCAGAACCAGGGCCATTATATTGAGTTAAATTTTCTGTCCTTTTGAAATTTTGAGGCAGGATCTTTCTAAACTACTTAGGCTGGACTTGAACAGTTGTCCTCTTGCCTCATCTTCCCTGAATGATGGAATTACAGACCTGGGCTACTATGCCTGGCTGAAAAAAAAAAAAAAAAAAAAAAAAAAAAGAAATCCTTCCATTTTCAGAAAAGTTTTATTTTGAATCACTAGTAGATGTTCACGTCCGTCACGGGCCTTTTTGGCATCTATGGTGATGGGAAATGGCTGATTTCCTCTGACCTTTTAATTATATTCTAGCAATGATTCCTCAATAGTGAAAAACCTTCGGGAAAACCCCTTGTGAATCACAGTGAAATTTGTTTTAATAAGTTGCTATATTCTATTAGCCAATTTTTACTTTAACATAGACACTTAAATGTAAACTAGGCCTGAGCTTTCAAAATACCATTGTTTTTGTTCAAATATCATTTGAACATTTGTGTCATAATGTTTTAAGAATTAAAGAAATCAAGACAGAAATCTTAAAAGTTGAAAAGGAGAAAAAATATCATTTATTTCAGATACTATGAGTCTATGTTTGTTATTCCAAGCATCAACTAATATTTCATTTTTAGAATAATTATGTTTATTAGACATAATTTAATGTGGAAATATTTTTTTTCTTTTCTCCAATGACTTGCTTTATAGCCATTTTGGAACCTTCACTCTAGGCCTGTGCTTTGTCAAAGTATCAGTGTTGTATTTTGCATTAGTCTAAATTCGTAGTTGGAAGAAATAAATTAATAAAGTAATTGAGTGGCTTGCAAAGTCATAGGCATCTTGTAAACTAGTGTAGGAGACTCCTCAGCAGGACAATGCCCCAAAGGCCCTCTCAAGCAAGGAGGAGACAGAACTTACTGCCACATCAGTCCAGGCTTCTACTGCCATTGCTGGGAAATGGGATTTCGAACCACACTGTCAGATCTGCTCCTGATATTATCTCTGGAGAGCAGAAATGAGTGTAACCACAGATCGCATTTGGTACAAGCTCTGGATCTGGATCACTGTCTGGTTCAAGGATTTGGGTAGGTACATCTCATTGATGGAGCCTCAATGCAGCAGCAAAGGAGGCTGGGAGAGCCAGTGTCTTCCTTTTCTTTTGTCTACAGTACAAGCCACTGGCCTGACAATTGCAAAATTTCTGGTCAACACAGATGTTTCTGATGTTGTCAGGTGAAATGAGAAGCTCAGATCTAGTACATCTTGAGTTCATTTTTTTTTTTTAAAGCTAGCTTTCTCTCCGTAGGGTTTGGGGTATTTTAAATATCATTGACTTTATTTGAGTAACAAATTTAGCAATGAAATCATGTAGCTCTGCATCATTTTTGCAAGTGGGATTCTTACCATTTGCTCATTTTTTCCTCAATAAAAATTCTGCTTCACAGGCGTGGTGGCGCATGCCTGTAATCCCAGCACTCGGGGGGCTGAGGCAGGAGGATTGTTGTGAGTTTGAGACCAGCCTGAGCTACAAAGTGAGCTTAAGGGCAGCCTGAACTGCATAGTAAGACCCTGTCTCAAAAAAGACAAAAAAAAAAAAAAAAAAAAAAAATTCTGCTTCAATTTCTTATTCATTTTTATTTCAATTTGGTGTTTATATTTTCTAAAAACAGAATTTTGTTTTTAATTGAATGGATCAAGTATTTAGTTTTTATTGATGCAATTTCTGGTATAGAAATAGATGTGGCTGTTTTTGTTTTCTCATTTTTGTTGTATGGGTATTTCTACTTTTTCTAGTTTGAGTAATATCCTAGTCATTGGTGGGTTAATTAGTATTTATTTACTTATGATACTACATCATGAGTTTATTATTTTGTCTCTATTTACTTCCTCTTTGCCAGTTAGTAAGTATCCTTTAGATAGACAGAACCAATGAAAAAATAAAATACGAGGAAAAGTACTACGTGATTGACTCGTAGAATTAGGGAAGCTGAGAAATCCTACAATAGTCCATCTGTAAGATGGAGACCTGGGGAATTCGTGGTATAATTCAGTCTGAGATACAAAGAAAAGACGGAATGAAATTTCGTATAAGTACTTAAGTCCAGTGACTTGAGAACCAGAAGCTCCAGTGTACAGAAGCCAAGGAAAGGTGGATGGCCCAACTGTAAAACAGAGAATTTGATCCTCTTCCACATATTCTGTCTGCCCCTCACTGTGTTGAATTGTGCTCACTCATGGTCATAATTGGATTTTTTTTACTCAAACCACTGACTCAAAAGCTCATCACTTTTAGAAACATCGTTTTAGACACACCTAGCTAAATGAACACCTCTCTGTGATCTATTATTTTTTGGCTTTAACATATTGATTTTTTCTTCTACTTTCTTCATTTTTTCTGTCTTTCACTAACTTGTTCATTTCTTTATACTCATGTGTTTGACTTTTTCTTTATTTTCTACATATGTTATATATAATATTTTCATTATTATTTTCTAGATTTCTGCAATTTTGATTTGAGGGATTTTTCTCATTTATATACCTTGTAGTTGGTCATGAGTTTTATGTTTTGTTTGTATCGTTAATTTAAAATTGTATTACATTGGATTTTGAAAATATGTGATATGTAGTTTTGGTAATGTACTGAAATTTGTTTATTTTTATGTATTTTTCCAACATTTTGTTAAGAAAAATTTCAACAGTATAGTAAGGTTAACAGAATTTTACCAAAAAACATATGCCAAATATATAGATTCTACCAGATATTTTATTGCATTTACTCTCCATATATGTATTCGTCTATAAATTTACCCATCTGTCTCTTAATTGTCACGTATTTCAGAGTTAAAGACCCATTTTCACCCAAATAACTTTAATATGCATATTATTAACTAGAATTCAGCATTTATTCTGATATTCCTTTTCCCTTTGAGGAAAAATTCACATATCACAAAGTACACTAATCTTAAGTGTATATTGGCTAAAATTAGAAAAATTCATATATTGGTGTTAATGCAGACCATACTAAGTTTTAGAAGTTGTCACTATTTTGGTTCATTTTCCCTGATGTAACCAAATACTTCAGGCTGTGTCGTTTTTTGCTTTTTTTTTTTTTTTGTGGTACCAGGAATTGAACTTGGGACCCTGTGCTTGCCACGCAGGCGCTTATGCAGCTGAGCTATCTCCTAAGTGGAGGCTGTGTAGTTTATAAGCAGAAATGTATTCTTCACAGTTCTGGAACCCAGTATGTCCAAGAGTAAGTTGCCAATCTAGTCACAGGTATTGAAGCTACTCTCTGCTTCCAGCACAGTGGCTTTGCTGCTGTGTCCTCATGATAGAACAGTGGAAGACAGAAATAAAGTTCAAAATGATTCAAGAACTCCCTCACTTCCCTTTTATAATGCATTCCCGAGGGTCATGCTTTTCTGTCTTCATCACCTCCAGAAGGACTCACCTTGGAATAAGACATCATCTTGGTGGCTAGGTGCCAAAGAATGGTTTTTGAGGGACACATACAAGCTACTGAACCATTCCCTTAGCAAGCTCCCCAGCGCCCTGTAATGGTTAATACATTGTGTCAACTTAAGTTTAGAAGCTCAACTAAGTAATTCAGCAGTTCTGTATCCTAGGATGTAGATTCCACTTCCTAAGAACAAGTTGACTGTCATCTGCTGGTGCTTGCCTTGCCCCCATAATTCCATCACCTTTCCAAAGCCCTGACCATGAGCACTGAGACTTCGGGGGAACACCCAGATACACACACCACAGCAAGCTATAAAACATTCTTACCCAAATCTACTTAAAAGTGTATACTTTCCTTTCTCTTAGTTTTCCTCCCTTTTTGAAAATACACCATAGCACTCAAAAAGTTATACTTTTAATTTACTTTTTTTATTGAGTTACATCAGGTAGGATCTCTAGCTCTATTTTTATACCACTCAGGAGAGGTTGGGTAGGTGTTAGGGATTAAGTTCTCTCCCTCTTCTAAAATAGAAAGATGTTGATATGTGAACTTTTATGTTTGGGACTTTAATTGGGGGAAAGGAGTTTTTTTTTGTAGATGACCAGGTTAAAGAGAAATGAATGAGGTGTGTGCTATTTTAGAATAACTATTTTTTTATTTGAATAGGGAATCAAACTCAGGATCTTGCATTTGCAAGGCAGGTTCTGTGTGATGAGCTATATCCCTGGCCCCAGGATAATTATTTTTTAACTGAAATGGTAGACAAAAAGAATACTGCTTAACTATGGGAAGTACATGTAATATTTTGGCCTTTTTCATACTTCATGATACTTAATCCTTCAGTATCACAAGTTGCCATGGATTTTTTCTCTTTCAAAGAATCCCTTTCTTTGACATTTTGGTGGAACACTGCGTGGCTTTTGTCCCCCACATCTAACCACCCATCACTCATCTTTTTTTTTAAATTTAATTTTATTTTATTGAAGAACAAATAGCAATGAGACAGTTTCAAATCAAATTAGCAGGACAGATTCAATAATTAATACATTGCACATTGTTTTCATAATGGTTTTTTTTTCATACAAGGGGCATACATGATATTCTACTTAAAAACACTATTAGAGCAGATGTCTCTGATCCATGAATTAAGAGAATGTAGCTGTATACTTATCTCATTTTTAAAGCTAAATTATAGTATAGTTTTAATAATTAATACTTTCTGCCTTGTTATCTTCTTAGTGTTGTCCATAGTACAAGAAGCCAACAGAATATCCTGTCCAAACCGTATTAGTGCAAATCATGCTTCACATAGAATTATGCAGAATTAGTGCATATTTATCCTAACTGTATTGTTTATACAAACACAGAATAGTTCTTCCTTTGTATCCCCTTTTTTTGTTTAATCCTGTCAAAGATGGGCATTGCACTGTCATTCAATTAATATAGGTGCCTGAACTCAGCGAAACAATCAAACACAGACCAGCAGTTCACAACAGTGGCTTATCTGAAGAAGTTGTTGACTAGAGCCATTTACAGCTCAGCTTATTAGTATGGCTTTATTTTATACACCTCATTTTTATACTTTTCTGCTGGATGGTTAAGACTGAGATAAAGCAAGACCTATATAATAAAAAATGTAGCTTTTGTATCTGATGAGGTCAGTCAAGTCCCCTCAGGATTTATCCTGTAACCCAGTAGATCCTTTGTCAGTGCCCGCCATGTGGATGAGTCATGGCCATTGCTTGACCAGTTTTCTCTCAGTGAGAGCCTGAGAGAAAGTTGTCTCTCTATGTGACTCTCCTTAGGCACACTATAGATCATCAATCACATTCCTCTGTGGCTCCATAATCTCCTTGATCAGAAAAGTTGGAGCACAACTGAGTCCCATGATGTTACAGTACAGGTTCACCTAAGTCCTGAGCTTGAAAGGCCAGGGCCAAAATGTTGGCTGACCTTGCGGACCTTCCATTTCTCCAATTTTTGATATGGGAACTTAGGTTGTTAACCATCCAGAAGATAAGCTGATTAGTACCCTGCAACATATGCAGTACAGTTTACCCTAACTATTTCACTAAATTATTTTTTGTTGTTATACATTTCTATTTGTATTTCTTCTTTTGATTTCTTATACTAGGGAGACTATATGATATTTGCACATGTGTGTCTGGTTTATTTCACTTTTGAGTATATATTCAGGTGGCATCCACTTCAATATAAATGCTTCAAGCTTACCATTCTTAGAGCTGAGTAATATTTCATTGTATAGAAATATCACATCTTTTTCAACCATTCCTCATGTGACAGGCATCTTAGTTGTTTTCAAGATTTGGCTATCACGAATTGCGCTGCTATAAACATAGGTACACATACAGGACTATAATATGGTGTTTTCAGCTCCTCTGGGAAAATTCCCAGTAGGGGGATAGCCGGCTTGAATGGGATGTGTAGTCCTACTCTTTTGAGGAGTCTCCTCACTGATCTCCACAATGGTTGTACCAGTCTACGTTCCCACCAGCAGTGGAGAAATGTTTCCTTTTTCCCACATCCTCTCCAACATTTGCTGTTGGTTCATTTCCTTATGATAGCCATTCTTTCTGGAGTGAGATGGTATCGCAGTTGTTCTAATTTGCATTTCACGAATGGCTAGCGATGTGCAACATTTTTTCATATATTTATTCACTTCTTTAATTTTGTCCCCTGAGAGGTGTGTATTCATCTCTTATGTCCATTTCTGTATTGGGTCTTTAAATTTGAAGGCCCTAATATATCTTAGTTCTTTATATATTCTAGAGAGCAGACTTTTGTCTGAGTGCTTATTAGTTAGGATTTTTTCAAAATTTGATGGTTGTCTTTTCACTTTGTTGACAATTTCTTTTGATGTGCAGGAACTCCTCAGGAAAAGTTGATCCCAGTTGTTGATTCTTTCAAGTGTTTCCCATGTGAATACATGTTTCTTCATGAACTCTTTGCCTACCCCTCTGTCTTCAAGAGTTCCTCCTACTTTCTCTTCCAGGAGCTTGAGTGTTTCTGTTTTAATGTTTAGATCTTTAATCCATTTGACTTTAACTTAGTGCATGGTGATAGAGTTAGGTCAAGTTTTAGTTTTCGATATGTGGAGAGCCAATTTTTCCATCATTATTTGTTAAAGAGGCTATTTTTCTTCCAGTAAGCATGTTTGACCCCTTTGTCAAAGATCAGGTGGCTGAGTGTGTTCGCAGAGGCCTCTGCGTCTTCTAATCTATTCCATTGATCCTCAGGTCTATTTCATCACCAATGCCACGTTGATTTTATCAAAGTAGCCTTGTAGTATAATTTCAAGTCAGGAATTGTGATGCTTCCTACCTTGTCTTTGTTGGTCATCACTCATCTTTTTAGGGTCATCTTCTCAGTCAGCTTTTGTACTTCTTCCAAACTTGTTCTTAGGGCCTCTACCCTCACTTTCTTTGTTTTTCTCAAGGCTTAATTGTATACTGTTGGTTCTCAAATATTCATATCTCTACTCAAGCTTCTCTGAGTGTCAACACACACATCAGAAGATCTGAATATTTCAATGACACTTCAAATAGAACTTATGGTTGAAACCTGCACTACCCGTTCCCTGGCCATCCCACCAATTTGCCTGTCTTTGATTTCCATTTGTTGCAAGTTATAGCATGATCTCTGTTGTTTGAGTTTTACTTGCTGTCATTGCATTTGTCTGATATTTTTTCATATCCACCATCACATCCCTCAGTACCTCCTCTTACACCTTCCCTCTCCCACCTTCTTATCTGTTCTCCAATGAAGCTAAACTGGCCTTTTTCAACTAAAAACGCAACACTTTCTCCATTGCCCTAAAATCCTTCTATCTCTCTCTCTCTCTTTTTTTTTTTTCTTTTTGGCAGAACCAGGGTTTGAACTCAGGCCCTTGTGCTTGTCATGGAAGCGCTTATTCCACTGAGCCATCTCCCTAGCCCCCCTAATCCTTCTATTTTTGCATATCCTCATAGGAAAAAGAAAATAATTGTTCAGACTGCCTGCAAGACTTCACCCACTTCACACCTCAGCCTCACCTCTGTTAGTCACATTCCCCTGCCTTTAGCTCTTATAACTGGACATTGTAATGGACTGTTTCCTTTGCCTGGCATGGTGTTCCTACTCATTACCTAGGGAAGTTAATTTATTCTTTGGATCTCATTTATTACAATTTATCATAAAACTCTTCCAATTATAGTTCCTGATGGCATTACATGCTTTTTCTTCATGGTATTTATTACAGTTATGTTTTTACATTGCTTTATGTGAGTATTTGAATAAGGTATAATTTATCATTGTATTCTTAGCAAAACGTGTACAGCTTATGTAAATAATGAATCGGTCTGATATGGTAGGTGGTGCTGGGGATCAAACCCTGGTCTCCTGCACCTGACTGGGTTTGTCTAAGTAGGCACTTTAAGTATCTAAGCTATCCCGCCAGCCCATTAATGAAAGGGTTGAATATATGTAAATCACTATGGTCCGATGCAGTAAATATTGAACCATTATATTGAATTTTAGTATTATAAATATATCAGAGTAGCAGTTAAATAATTATAAAAAGTGGATACTCTGTATGTCAACTTACAACTACAGTTTTGTGATTGTATGGCTATCATGGATTGTGTCTAGTTGTCTCTCCAAAGCCTCATGCAGTCATGGGGCTGACTTCTAGAGTTTGTGATTAGCTCCTGGTCCACTGGGATTATGGGTGTGAGTGCTGCTGGGATTGCTGCTGGGATTATGGGTGTGAGCGCTACCCCAGCCTGGGGCGAGTAGCCTGAATGCAACATAAGGCAGACAGACTTGCTCTATGTGGCCATTGTTGCCACTAGTCCTTTTTGCTCTTGCTGTTTTCCAGTGCCATGAACTGCTTCCCTGTGCCCTGTGCCACTCTTCCTTGGAGCAAGCCAAGTATGGACTGAAACCTTCAGTAACTGAGCTAAATAAGCCTTTCCTTCCTTCATTTTGGGTGTCTGGTATTTGTCTCAGCAAGGAGAGAAGAGAAACTGAGACAATGGTTGAGCTTTCTCTGCACATAAATATGACTATTGGCAAAAGCTAAGCTGTAGATAATTGCATCTATACTAACAATCATCAGAAGAAATGAATCACTGTAGATCTATATTCAGAAGTTCAGTCTTGAGAAATAAGTAAACAATGATGGTCCCTTAAAAAAAATCTAACAGTTTACACAATGCTGTGTATTTCCACTCTATTCACCTCATGTGGCATTAATCAGAATCAACAATTTTACGGTTCAGAAGTACGTCACTGCCATAATCACATTAACTTTAAAGGCAGCTTCAATGACAGCATGTGTCATTTTACAAACATGGATATGTAGAAACAATGTGTGAAATGAAGGATTTGGAGAGATTTAAATTTTAAATTCAAGCTTCATACCACTCTTCAATTGGGGAAAATAATCTCTATTCTCATAATGTTGTGTTGGATTGGCGTCAAGCTTCAATAAATCTAGTTTGTAGAAATCAGTGTTTTCCAAATTCTATTGGTATTTCTGATGATGGGTTATACTTTTCTACCTCCACTAGGACATTTCACTCTTTTTTTTTTTTTTTTTTTTTTTTTTTTTGTCTTTTTTGAGACAGGGTCTCATTGTGCAGTTCAGACTGGCCTTGAGCTCACTTTGTAGCTCAGGCTGGTCTCGAACTCAACAATCCTCCTGCCTCAGCCTCCCGAGTGCTGGGATTACAGGCATGCGCCACCACGCCCGGCTCACTCTTTTTGTAATTGCCATTTAGTGACTATCTATAATGAACCAAGAATTTTCCTTTTGTTATACACAATAACGTCATAAAATTTTTGTGATTGAGAAGCAATGAATGATGCTAAGATCCTAGGTAGTAGATGTGCAAGTAGTAGGTTTAGCAGATGGAGTTATTAGTGAAGCATTGCTAGATCTTAACTTTCTTTTGCTTTACTATTCTACATAGTAACCATCTTTAATACTTGAAAAAATCCATTTTTGGCAGCCTGAGAGAGTTGTGTGCTTCCTTCCATTACCAGGATGCTATCGGAGAGCCTGTGATCCAGGCAGCAGGACCCATGATGATAACTGGAAAGTGAAGAGCATCAGGTTATGGGCAGAATACCATGTATGTATGTATCTCACACCTGAGAGCACTGCTTCCTGGGTTTGGGTGAATCTGTTAATTTCTCTGAGTTTCATCTCAGTTGTAAAACATAGACAATATATGAGGTTACAAGAATTTTCTTATAGAGCTACAGTGGTAAAGAGAATGTAGTATGAACTAGCACATCGATATGGTTGGCTGATGTTACACGGATCTGTGAGCCTTGCACATTTGTATATGGCTGCCTCTCATTCATTAGAGGATCAAACAGTAAAGTATTACCATTAGAGTAAATTATAAGCACAAATAATATAGCTCCTATATTTTCACTTATTCATATGTCATTCTAGTACAATAAGAGAAAGTGGTATGTGTGCTTATGTGTATGTATTTGAATTAGTTTAGAGAGTGTTACATTCTTTCAACAGCAAACATTTCTTCTGGTCAAATCATCATATACTACTTTTTTTTCATTTGTTTCTGAGAACTATATACAAACTAAGATGTGAGAAAGTAGAGGTGTTTTTCAAGATGAAAGATGATGGCTTACTATTACTGTTTGTCTAAGTTACTCTTCTCTTGTTCCTGGAACAAATACCTGACACCCAAAATGAAGGAAGGAAAGGCTCACAGTTACTGGAGGTTTCAGTCCGTACTCAGCTGGCTCCAAGGCAGAGGGGCACGAGGCAGAGAGCAACCTTTCATGGGAGTGGCAAAGAACAAGAGCACAAGAGAGAAGTAGCCACTGCTCAAGCTGCTGGCTCCTCTTCCCTCCTTACATTGTAACGCAAATTACCTGCCCCAGGGCAGATGCAGTATCCACAGCCACAGTAATCAATCACAAACTCCAGAAGCCATCCCAAGAATGTATGAGGCTTTGGGGGGACACCTATACACAAACCATAACATTCCGCCCCTGGACCCCCAAAGACTCATGCACCTCCCTTTATGCAAAATCCATTCTAGTCCATCTCTGAGAGTTGCCAAAATCCTAACAGTTTCAGCATTGCTGAAAAGTCCAAGTCCCAAGTCTCCTCCAAGATCCAAGGCAAACTCTCAACTATAAGCTCTTGTATAAATAGAAACTTAAACACTTGCAACATTCAAAGGCACAAGATAAACATCACCATTCCAAAAGGTACACACAGCAGGATGCCAAGCACTAGGACCAACAGAAGTCCAAATTCCAGTAGGGCAACCATTAAGTCCTGCAGTTCCATATGGGACATCCGAAGCAAGCTGTGCCATATTGGGAGCTCCATGTGGCTCCGCCCCTACGGCATTTGTGATGGTAGCTCCTATGGCATCTCTCTTAGGCCAGCTTTGCTTCCTCCTTGCAGTTTCCCTTAGATGATCAACGTCTCTGGCTTTTCCAAACCTCTGGGGGTTCCACTGAATAGGTTTCTCACTCACAGATTTGCACACAGCTCTCTCAGGGGCACACAGCGTGGCCTCCCAGGCCTTCTTCTGAAGCTGGGGAGGAAGTCTTCTTAACCTCAGAACTCCTGCATTCTGCATGAGCCTAAAACCAGTGCCATGTGGGTGATGCCAAGGTCTGCTGCCGGCTGGAGCAGTAGGCAGGCTTCCTCCTCTCTTGGCTGTAGGGCTCGAGTGTGTGGATGGCTGAGCACTGACCCTGATTCCTAGGAACAAATTTTCCATGCAGGTGCCATTTTGGAACCTGGTACGGCCGCCGCCGCCATTCTGGAACATGGGGCTCTGTGGTTTTCTTCTCAAGGCAAAGTCCCTGACCTTTTCAGTTCTGAGGCTGCAAAGGGTAGAGACCTGCCACTTCCTGTGATGCCCTCAGGCCATCCTTTCCAATCTCTGGTTCCTTCCCAGTAATGGAGATCCTCTCAGCTCCAGCTTTGCAGCCCACAGCTTTATTGGAGCTTCCTTTCTGGCCAAGCTCTCCACATTTTGAGCCATCCTGCTGGGCTCCTTGCTCTTCGTTCTCAACATAAATCTGGCTAAAAGCCCCCAGTAACAAGCAAACCACTGCCCCAATATTTGGCTGCTTTGAAATATCTTTTGCCAGATTAATCAGTCCACCATGCTTAAACTCACTCTCAGGCAAGTCTCTGGACACAAACAAAATGCAAACAACTTCTCTGCCAAGTCAAAACCTAGATCCAGAGTCCAACAAGCAATGCAGTCCTTCTCAACAGAAACTGTATTGGGTCAACTCACATTTTAGACTATAAAAATAAATTTTGTTTTCTGTTGTGTAAAAATGTATACTCACCACTGTTTTCAGTTGTTTAGTAAATAGAGGCTGTTTCTTGCTGTTTGCTAAGATAAAATTCCTACCTCACCAATTCCTGTAAACCTTACAGAGATTACTTCAAAAAGAAATTAAATGGGCTTTAACTTATTGTAGCCTCCGGCTATGCAAGGCTGCATGCAAGTACTCAGGTGCAAGATAACCAGAAACTAAAAGAAAGCCCGGGAAATCCTCCCCTCCCCTGCCCCTCCGTCTTCCTGGGCTAGCCGCCTTTTCAGTCCTCTCCTGCTTGAGAGGTGATCTGGGGGCCTTTAGCTCAGTAATAAATGGCTTTCCAAATTCCAATCTGGCTGATCTGGTTCCTATTCTGAGCGACCCATCACAGAAACCTTCCCAGCCTGGTCTTTACAAGTCATCTTTCCATCAGTCTTCTGAGCGCTGACCAGAATCTCCTACACAGAATATTCAGCGCTTCACTTATAGGCGACATCTCTGAACCTTTCCTATCTCTTCCCATAAGCCATTCCCAAAAGCTTGTGATCCACATGGTCAGGTTTAGTCACAGCAATGCCCCCACTTCTGCGGTACCAAATTCTGTCTTAGTTACTCTTCTCTCGTTGCTGGGACAAATACCTGACACCCAAAATGAAGGAAGGAAAGGTTTATTTAGTTCACAGTTACTGGAGGTTTCAGTCCATATTCAGCTGGCTCCAAGGCAGAGGGGCACGTGGCAGAGAGAAGCAGTTCATGGCGGTTGCAAAGAGCAAGAGCACAAGGATAGAAGTAGCATATATATATGCATGATAATAGTTAGCATAGATACACATATATATTCACTACAAAATGGTCCTTCATTTATATCCCTCCATTTTTTTTTGGCAGAACCAGGGATTGAATTTGCTTATTTTACTGAGCCATCTCCCTATCCCTATATCCCCCTTTTTTGTTTACTTTTGTCAGAGATGGGTATTCTGAGACAGTTTGGAACTAATAGTGTTTAGACCAGATATCATGTCTGCATCATATACTATGAATAACTACTATGAAGACAACAATACGCAATGTATTAATTATTGTAATTATCCTACTAACCTGTTTTGAAACTGTCTCATTGCTACTTCCTTCTCAGTAAAATTAATTTAAAAAACTTAACAGGTTTTTGAGATTTAGAAATGCTGAAACTTACAAACCTCCTTTAAATTCCAAAGCTACTTACTAAGTCTTGAGCACTGATAAGAATAGGGTGCAACTAGAGAAATGTTTGCATATACTTAAGATTTCTTTGATTCAATTGTTAGGCATTAAATTTTCTGTATTGTTTGTCATCTGCTGGTATCCAGGCAGTATACCAGCTAAAGTTTCCTGTCTGTTTATTCTAACAGGATTTCTATTCCAAGATAAAATAAATGTAAAATATAATTTTATAGTAGAAATGATGTAATAAAGAGGAAGAAGCTGGTAAGGGGAATGTAAGAAAATATCTTACATCTACTAAAATGTTGAGTTATAACTAAAGGATGTAACATGAAGTTGTAACATTGAAAGCCTGTCTCAAAACAAACCCAAAATCTAAAACAAAATCAGAGGATATAACATGATAATACCGAGTGCAAACCTACATATGGATATTTGGCTATTGGGGCTTAATTGTATACTGAAAGAATTATTACTGGCTATAGAATATTCAATTCATCACCAGCTTTCCTCTGTAACAGTTATCATATATATACTAATCTGGGTAACTCATAGTTTGTGATGTCTAGGAAAATATACCTTCCACAGGATTTTCTACATAATATGATGAAAATTAGTTTAAATACTTCACAAAATTTTCATTGTGTGGGAAATATAAAGTGGGTTTTTTGGATCATGTGTTACACATGGGGTGGCTGTATTTCTCCTAGAAGGGCTGTGAAAATGTACCAGTGTAGTTAGGCGTGGTGCATAAAGTGAAAGACACTGGAACACAGCTCTTTAGGAAAACAGCAGAACTGTTTCAAAACAACTTACCTTGGTCCATACAGCTGAGGAGAGTGAGCCCAAGAAATTGAAGGCCTGCTGTGTTTGCAAATCCCTTCTGCCTAACAATCTGTCAATACCTGAAGATCAGAATTCGAGAAGTAAGGCACAATTTATTTAGCGGTGATCTGTCAGAGTCACAATGTGCTGAGGAAATGACGTGGTTATAACGCAAGTAGGAAGCAGCATCTTAGGACTAGGAAGAGGAGGTCCTAGGAAAATACTTGTTTTAATAGAAGTCAGACTCTGATCCAAAGTAAGTTTGGTTATAAGACTTGGAGCAAAAGGTTATATGTGGATTGTCACTAAGAATGGATCAGTACAAGATCTAAACATAAAATGTCATGACTATTCGACATGGTAGGACAGTTTTGAGCCTTGACTGTATCAAACCACAAATCACCTCAGATAAGTAACTTGTTCTTTTTTAAAGCTTTATTCATTTGTATTCTTCAGTTAGCTTAGGGAGTAAATAGTTTCTAATCTTGTGCAAAATGAAGATGCTTATAAAGGAAGGTTTTAACTATTAAATGTCACAATGCATGAATAAATAATAATGGATAATAGACAGTCAGCAGCTGTAAATACCTGTTTTTTTTTCCTTTGATGTTATTTGAGGTAGCTACTTGGGTTCAGTGAAGTAGGGAACAGGATGAAGAGCAGAGGTTGCACTCTGAAGCCTGCATCCTTAAGACACCCGAACCAGAGACTTCAAGGGAGAGCTTGAAGCTGAAGCTTTCCACTCCAGTGAAGTTGTATTGTAACTCGTGTGTAATCACCTCAGCCTTACATTTGCAGATCATTAGACTCTTGCCTTTGTCTCCATTTCCATTTGCTTTGTTTGCCCAACACTATCTGAATGTTTGCATCTCTGTTCCTACATATGCTGACATGTCGTATGCTCAGTGCCACAGGGCCTTCCGGAAGTGACTTAGTCATCTTCCAGTGAGATCAGTGTTCTTGTGAGATCTGAGAGAGGCGGTTGACCTCTTCCACCACATAGATACAGTGAGAAGCACCCATCTACAAAGCAGGGAGCACTCCTTCATAGACACTAAACCCATTGCCACTTTGATCTTGGTCTTCCTAGTTTCCAGAGAAGCAATACATGAAATTCTGTTGTTTCCAAGCTACTCAGATGATATTTTGTTATAGAAGTCTGAATGGATAAGAGGTTACTATTAGACCCAGGTGTGTGCGCTGCTCTATCTTAGATAAATATAATTGGTTATGATACTTGATCTGTCTCTTTTTTTATTCATTGTTTAAAAAAGAATTACTCTCACTTCCTTGTTCCAAGGACAGAATTTGACAGCGTAGTAAACGTCTCCCACATTTGTCCCAAGCCCCTGGTACATATTGTTTTAATTCATATACAATTCTTTTCTGTGTTTTCGTGGTGTTTATTCGGAGATCATTTTATTTTAGGGGATAATTAATCATTTTCAATATGAAGTGCCATTAAGAAATTTTTTTCTTTTTCTTTCTCTCTCTCTCTCTCTCTTTCTTTCTTTTTGGTGGAACTGAGGATTGAACTCAGGCCCTTTTGCTTGCCAGGTAAGCACTTATTCTACTGTGCTATCTCCCCAGCCCAGAAATTTTTTTCATCCTAAATGTTATGAAACAAACAAACAAACAAACAAACAAATAAAAAGTCCTCTTTAAACACTGCTGTGTTTTTCAGTTATAGAATGAAAGAGAAGTTTATGCTATATCTCTTTCACTTCACCAATTTCTGTAAGTCAAAGAGAAAATAAAAAGTATGTCTAATCTGATGATTGATGTATTTGAGTTCCTAACTTTGACAGTCTAACTTAATTCAGTATTTACTTGATTCTGATTTTAAAATTCATATTTAAATTTTATTGAATAAATATTGTTGTGTTGGATTTTTTGTGGGAGTTTTGGGGGATCAACGTAATGCCTTTAGATCCTTTGCAGAAAGAATTTGGATATGAGCAAATGTGTGGTTACATCTTAGTATTGTTACCACTCTGATAATAATTTTAATGGGTTGTATCCACCAGGAGACCTTGAGTCATTTTAAAGTTTGCCTTTATTGTTTCTGAATTGCTATGATTTAGTGCCATCAACCCATTTGTTGTAGGAATGAAGGATAACAAAAGTTCAACATTGAGAAATTAGTTTCTTGACAGTTAGTGCCATTTATACTTTCATCTTAAGTTTTAAATATCTATAGTAAATTGGATGCTTCTCTAAGTGATGCAGATATATAATTAGAATGGTGGAATTTAAACACTATCAGAACAAGTTAGTGTGCCTTAGTGTGAAGATACAAACTTGGGATAGGAATTTTGAAACACTGTATCCCAACCACCAGACCCCTGGTAAAGGGGAAGAGTTTTGAAAGATTGATTTGAACATTCAAAGGTGAGGGCAAATTTGACTAATATATTTGTGAGAATGGATTCACTAAAAAATACACTGGAGAATATGAATGGTAATAAAAATTAATGTCCATAACATATAAAGATTACCTAAATGTCAATAAGATAAACAACTCAACTAATAAAAATCATGATAAGTAGATATTTCACAGGGAAAGTATGTAAGGAGATGCTCTCTCTTTTTAATTATCAGGTATATGTAAATTTAAAACAAATGCTATACCACTTTGTATCCAGCAGATTGTCAAAAATTAAAATATTAAGACCTTGAGATTGTCCGGGTAAGGTTGTATATATACTTGTAATCATAGCAATTAGGAGGCTGAAACGAGAAGATTACAAGTTCAAGTCCAACTCGGGTTATCCTAATGAGTCCCCGACTCAAACAAACAAAACTAAACTAAATCAAATCAAACAAAGATAATGGATCTCAAGTACAAGGCTAGTTCAGATTTAATAATCCGTTTCTCTATAAAAGTCATGGAGATAGTGAAAGGCAACATAGATAAATGTTTGACATATACTTTTCAGACATTGTTTGTGAAGTTCTTCTGTTGCAAAAGTAAATACATCTGTCTTATGTTTGCTTCCCTATTTATTCTTAGTCTTTGGTACTATCCTTACACATACAAGTATTCAATAAATCTTCATTAAATGTATAATTCATAAAATTTAATGAAACTGAAAAGAGCCCAACTGAATACATTTTTAATGAAAATGCTTCATCTTGGTCAAGAGGCTTTTATCTAATCTGTATTTTTCCATCCTTATTTGAACATGCAAAGAACAAGCAAAGTGGAAAATCCCAATCTTATGAATTTGGGGTTTAAAAAAATTATTTCATTGATAAAATGGTGTGCTTTGGGGAATTTTTTTCAAAAATTCATTGACACTTACATTCTGTGAAAGTTTTCATAGCATAAATAGTGGCAAGAAACCAATTGCTTCCAACTGATTTCAATGGCTTTATAAAGTCTCATGTACAATATTATCCATTCAGTCATGTACAATATTATTTATTTAGTACATTCAGTGTTGAGTTCTATCTCACTCATTTATTATATTAGTGTATCTCACTAACTGTTATATCTTATTATTTATTCAGTCAGGTATACTAGATCCAACACTGAATTATCTCCCTTTCTCCTACCTCCAATTCCTGTGGAAGTTTATTTAACTTATTTTGGTCTTTTTTTCTCATATGCAAAGTAAGGATATTATGAATTTTCAAGTCTTTACAAGCACAGGGAATTGGCTTCTCTATATGGTTGTGGTAGAAGAAAACTATCAGATTGCATGAGGTGAATTTAACTTTTGAATTCTTTAAGAAACCCCTGCAATGATCAGATAGATATCTAATCTTAAATAGAATTTTATCTTTAGCACATCCCTTAGCAGCATGGTTCCCCTGAGGTTATTATTTAGTTTCAGATGATCTTTTCGGGCTAGTGGAAGCATGTGAGGGACTTTCTCCGTTAACTTTTCTCTGAAGTTAAAAAATACCCTGGAATAAAAATATTACTGGAGTCAAAAATGTAAATTTCCAGTTTCTTCATTGGTCTGTGATACATCTATGAAACATGTGCTGGACATTATCTAGTGCCCTCCCCCTCCTGCCCTCAACTAACCCAAATATGCTTTAGAAGTTCAACTGAAATGTCACATTCCTCTGGAATGTCTGTCCCATTTAGCTTTTTGTTGTCTTATTGTTTGTTTATTTATTTATTATTTATTCCTTCATTATTCTGTGGCAGTTGTGGGGCTTGAACCAGGGCCCTGCACCAAACTATATCCCCTCCCCACCCCCACTCCCACTCCCCTTCATTTTTGTCACAGGCTGATGCCAAGTCAGTAAGTGTACAGGCTGGGTTCAAATTTTCAGTCATCCTGCCTCCGTCTCCCATGGCAGTAGATCAACACACACAGCTCCCTCTGACATTTTCATCTTACTCCCCTCTTGTCACCTGATCTATCCATCATCACTGTACTGTGGGCTTCATGAGGGGAGATGCCATACCTTTTTCCTCATTCAGTTCCTGTACCAATGCATCCTGATACATAAACATTCAACAACACTAAAGGAATGAATAAGTTGATGAATGCAACTAACAAATTGAATCTTTAAGAGATTTTCTTTTTCCAATACCTATTCAAAGTGTGCTTTATTTTTATGAAGCTCTATAAAGATTTCATATCAGAAGATAATTATGTTATCACTAAAGAATAAAACTCAAGCACTATCCTAACATATTGTATGAATGAATGGATGGATGAATGAATGAATGAATGAGCCAACTAAACCTTTCTTTAGGTATTTATAAAGCTGTTAACTTTTACACTCAGCATTTTGTGCCCTGAATTATACTCTGGAATTTGAGGCAAGAGCATTACCATGAGTGTGGGGTCAGCCTCATAGTGAATTCAAGACTAATCTAGATGACAGAGCAAGATCTTGTCTAAAAAAACAAAACAATAAAAAAATCATCTTCTTGGACATCCCTGTCTCTTAAAATTCTTCATCTTTCTTAGGCCAATTCTGATAAATTCCTATTTCTGTTATTTCATAATTCAAATGAAAGTGGAGTAGAGTCCAAGAAAAATATTATATACACCTGAAGTAGTCTAGGTTAAAAGGAACTAAAGTTCATGAGGGTAGAATTATCGGAATTGAGTATAAACTAAAAAGAAGAATTTTTTTTTTTTTTTTTTTTGTCTTTTTGAGACAGGGTTTCACTATGCAGTTCAGGCTGGCCTTAAGCTCACTTTGTAGCTCAGGCTAGTCTCGAACTCACAACAATCCTCCTGCCTCAGCCTCCCGAGTGTTGAAGAATGGTTACTGTTAACTTGTATCATGGGTCTCTTGGAGATCCAGCTGTGGTGGCAGTCATTGCTGGGAGTCAAGAATTGGTAAATTTGTGTCTCATTACCTATTTCAAGAGATATAACTAAAAAGATGTCTTGGCAAACATTTTGAATTAGGGAGTGATAGGATGAAAACTGTACTTCAAGGATTAATTTTGTGTCAATGATTAGGAATATTGAGAGTATAATATTAGTGCTAAAAACTCAATCTGGAAGTTATTTTGTTAATACAAGACATGTTAATGAAGAATAAGCTAGAGTACATGGGAATGTGGATAGGAAAGACAGTTCCAAAAGGGCACTGTGATTGTGCAAAACAGGGAATATTAGACAAAGAAATACTATCTGATGCAATCTACCATGACACAACAGACTGGAGTGTAGGAGGAAAATTCACTTACACTTTAAGGATAAGTCGGAAAAAGTTTCAAAATGTATTCCATTTTTGTGTCAAATATATGATATTTTCTTCATGTATCATGAAAAATAGTCCTTGTAATTTCAGCAATATTGTAACATTTCTATTTGAACATAGGACTTTTTAGAAATTACTGTCAAATAAATGAAATATTTATCTAATGGTAAAAATTTCATTTACCTTTACTGATTTTTGTTATCATATTTAATTTTGTTTTATTTTGCTGTTATATTTTTAATTTTTTAAAAAGAAAAAATAGTAAAGGAAACATTAGAAATGATATAAATTTTCACTAAATAACATGATAGGAATTCAACAATGGCTATCATATTACATGTTGTTATCTTCAAATTAGTTGTGCCAAATAGCAGATAAAAGC
>PVKA01002095.1:65140-131938 GCA_004027165.1 Ctenomys sociabilis
AAAAAAAAAAAAAAAAAAAAAAAAAAAAAAAAAAAAAAAAAAAAAAAAAAAAAAAAAAAAAAAAAAAAAAAAAAAAAAAAAAAAAAAAAAAAAAAAAAGGAGAGAGAGAGAAGGAAAGACAAACAGAAAGAAAGAAAGAAAAATTAAAAGGAAGAAAAAATATTTAGCATTAATTGCTCCTTTCATTAGACCAGTAGAAATGAGCAAGAATAGCCACATATTCTTTCCCCTTTCTTCATTCTTTCTTTTTTTCTTTCATTCACACCAATAGCTCCTTCTTTTGAGCATTTTCTTTCCCTATCACAGTACCTATGGTATCTTTCAGATTTACTCTTTCAGGGTCTCATACTAGGGAGAAACATGACGATAAAGAAATACAAATTTATTTTGCTTGTTATTATGATCTCTAATTGCATCAATTTACCTGTAAAAGTCTCAAGTTCATCACTTTTTTAACTGAGTAATACTTCATTGTATTTATTTATTTATTTGTTTTTTTTTTTTCGTGGAACCAGGGATTGAACTCAGGCCCTTGTGCTTGCCAGACAAGCACTTACTTCATTGTATTTAAATGCCACAACATTTTATCCATTCCTCAGCTGATGGGCGTTGGGGTTGTTTCCAACATACAGCTATGACAAATTGTGCTGTTTTTTCTTTTAGTCACTAATTCCAAATATACATAATATAGAGAGACCTCTTTTCTAAAATAGCATGTATTATTCCACTATTTTAAAGTTAATTTATCGAAACTTCCTTCTATATAACTAGTAAAAGGTGATTGTGTGATACTCAATATTTAAAGTTTTTAATTGGTTGTAAACTAGTTTTTTTCTTTACATTTTTCTTGCTTGAATGTCTATGCTTATATAGTTTTTCTAAAAGAAGTCTATATATTTTTGTTCATCTCAATGAGTTTATTAAGTTTTCACTATACTCTCAGGAGTTGGATTTTTTATTTTATTTTATTATCTTTTTTTGTTAATGGTGAATATTCACTTTTTTTTTGCAATGTATTAGTTATTATAATTGCCCTGCTCACCTGTTTTGAAACCGTTTCATTGCTATCTTGTCTTTTTTCTCATTAAAATGAATTAAAAAAAGAAATAAGTGTATTTTTAAAAAGTAAGCAAATGATAATTTTTTTTTTTTTTTTTGGTTTTTTGAGACAGGGTCTCACTGTGCAGTTCAGGCTGGCCTTGAGCTCACTTTGTAGCTCAGGCTGGTCTCGAACTCACAACAATCCTCCTGTATCAGCCTCCCGAGTGCTGGGATTACAGGCCTGTGTCACCACGCCCGGCATGATGAAGTTTTAAAAATCCTACTGGTTAAAGAATAAATGGGGAGAGGTTTAAGAAATTTCATCCAGCACTCTTCCTCAATCACTCTTGCCAACATCAGTATCATCTCTGCCAGGAAGGAGATAAGAGACACAGGCAAGAGCAGGAAATCAAATAGAAAATAAAAAGCAAAATAAAGGGACTTGAATATGGATTGGGACAAGTCACCAGTGACGTAAGTAAGAGTAACAAGAACAACACCTGAGAAACAAGGTGCCCAGTGTGGAATGCTTGATTAGCTTTTAATAAAGAGAGAAAATAGAAAATGATGAATCCAACATTGCTATATTACCATTTCCTCCAAGTCAGAATACGAGCACACACTGATTAAAGAGGTTGTACTCCAGAAGCAGACTGTCTTGAGTTTAAATTCCTGACTTTGTTAATTATCAGATGTCTGACCACAGGGAAGTTTCTTAGCATTTCTGAGATCCTCTTTATTTAGAATGGGATACTAATAAGATGATCTCATTGAAAGCTAAGTAACATAATATGTGGAAAGCAGTGGCATGTGCTAAGCATTTAATACTTGACTATTACTAGTATCTAGCACTTGTTTTATGCTATGGAAATTTCTTCAAACCAAGTTATGTTATTCCAAATCATTTTCAATGGCTGCATAATAGACCATGGTGTGCACGTATCACTGTGTGGAATATCCCTTATTGATGGAAATATTACATTATTTGGAATGTAGAATACACTGATCATTACATGAGTTGCCGTGACTCATGTACTGAATCACTGGTACCAGTTCTGTCATGTAGTTACTTCGATGATTTGGAACAATTTTACTATGAATGTATTTCTGGCAAGAGAATTCTGATGGTCCCTCCCAACCACACCTTCAGCGGCAAGTCCTGGATGGTTATTGACCCTGTGTCTGCAGTTTTGTTCTACAGGATGAAAAACATGTATATGAGCAGTGGAGTAGGATGGAGTGATTTGTAGCTATCCATTTTGTTTCTTTGATTATTGGATACCTCTGGTTTTCCTTGTTTGAATGTGGGAGGGTTTTTTTTTTCCTCTTACTCAAATATTATTCCTTATCAAGTGTCCAGACATGAAATCCTATTACTTAGTATTCAGATGATCAATTCTTTAGTTCAAGGTTGTTCCCCATGTCTTATAATTCATGTTATACTCTTTCCAACCTAGGACATTTTATCTTTTCTTTGGCTAGCTCTGTCCTTCATTCATCTCTGCCAATATCAATACCATCCCTGCTAGAACAGCCAAACACCAGTTCTTTAAAACCTTCTCCATTTCCTGCTTCACATTCAGTTAAGATCTTCTGTCCCCTCAGTTCATGTTGGAGACAATATCTCTCTCCTGACTTCATGCATGTTGGGTGTTGTGGAAATACAGTTTCATGTCTTACTGTCTCTGTAAAGTCACAAGTTTGTTGACAACAAATCATATGTACGACATTCCTTTTTGTATATTTAGTTACTCAGTAATATTATTTAAACAAATGAACAAGCATAATCTTGAAAGATGTTAAAGTCGTTACAATTTTAGATAAACAAATGAGATTGTTGTAGGCAGCTGAATTAGATAGAAATATTATAGGCAGTCAGACAGGGCCAGACCCTCAAGAAGACAAGATGGAAGACAAAGTGAGTTTGCGACTTGGAAGAGACAGATACTCCCATATGGGCCACACCTCAAGACCAAGACAAAACAGAAAACAAAATCATATACTTCCCTACAGATAGGCATCAGGGATTGATAATTGGTATAAATCACATTGAAAGAACCTAAATCAGTTACTAACCCAACCCTCAACAGGAAGAGACCCTATTCTATCCTGTATTCATGCCCACTTGCTACATGACTTACTTCCTCATTTGGTACTGCATTCAATCAATTTTACCTGAGCAATGGTGCTTGTAATCTCATTGGACGACCATAGCTTTGTCCCACCTCATGCCCACCTTAGTGAGTTCCTATGTTCTCCACCACCTTAGACCAGCCTCACCCCATGGTTTTACTCTATAAAAGTCCCTGGAAGAGACAGCTTCTTGGGGACAAGCCGCTGGAGTGGGGGGCTTCTGTCCTTCTCTCAGACAGAAGTTTTCTTTCCCCAGGGAACATTTTCTGCTCATAATCTCCATTTGTTTCTAAAATTCAGTCTTTGGTTTTAGAGAACATGAACTCATCCCAGGTAAGTTTCAGGTCAGGAGTTTTATTTTTCCCTATATCATTTGGAGGTCATCTACCTCAGATCATTTGTTCCCTGTGACAAGATCACAGTGAAAAAAGAACATGATCATCCTGCTTAATTGATTGTTCATTTATAGCTAATGAAGCATGATTTCTAGCAACCATGGAAAATGTGCTTGGTTATTTAAATTTCAAGAGTATGAAAATTACTCAAGTGAGTTAATTCACTTAGACAATAAGCTGTGAAATGAATACATTAGATTTAGATGAACTAATTCATGGAAAAATCTGTTCTTACATTTCAGAAATTTTCAGAATAATTTTCAATGAATAAGTTACAATACTGAGATTGTATGTAATTGCTTTTTTACCTCTGGGTCTGCCAGAATCATCTATCTCTTCACATAATTTTACTGTTCATTAGGATCATCATCTATAAGATATTTGCTATATATCGTGAAATAGTTCAATAGAACTATTTCTACTGGTTTATGCATTTCTTTTCAAAGACAGAATATAGATATTTAAATTAATGATGCCCTCATTGAAAGAACACCAACAGGGAATTGGGGAGATAGCTCAGTGGAATAAGCACTTCCTTGGCAAGCGCAAGGACCTGAGTTCAATCCCCGGTTCTGCCAAAAAAAAGAAAGAAAGAAAGAAAGAGCACCAACCATTGAAGAACAGTGTTCTTCATTTTTTGAGACAGAGTCTCTTTATGTAGTTCAGCCTGGTGTTGAATTTCACTATGTAGCTCCAGATTGGCCTCCCAAGTGTTGGCGTTATAGGTGTGCACCATTATGCTTGACTAGTAGTTTACAATGACATTTTAAAGCTGTCCTTGAATAAATATAAAAGCAATAGAAATTTAGAGGATTTTTATTAATTACACAACTCAGAGGAATGAATGTTTCAAATAAAAATTATTAAATGACCTCTGTCTAGCTCAACCATTCATAAGTAGATAGTGAGGAGCTACATCGGTTTGGGAAATACTGGAGAAAAGGTACCCCCACCATTTCTGAATCCTTTATTCCTGGTGGCAATTTGATATTCAGTGAATATCTATGAATCAGTAGTGTGTGACAAAGCAAGTAAGATGAATGTCGTGCTTCCTGCAGTCTCTACAACTGGACCCAACATACCTGTCTGTGAAACAAAACCATCAGCTGCATTTCAAACTGTTAGACTAAAATTAAATTCAGGACATGATAGGGCTTGTTTCAATTAATTGCCCAGTAACTCTTTGTCATCTATGATTTGCTTTAAATAGGGAGAAATTTTACTTTTGTGCTTTGCTTATCCACTCCCTTCTATTCTGGTTGCTGGGAGATGAATTGCTTCTACCTTTGCATGATTTGACTTCTGGTCAGTGATGATTCAAGTGAGCATCTTTGGGTGACTCAGAAAACATGGGCTGAACCTAGGTGACCTATCATTTCAAAATACCTTTTTTTTTTTTTTTCAATTCTGACGCCCAGTTCTGCTAAGAATGCAAATCCCATTAGATCACTGATGTTTTCTGTACTGGTCAGCAAGAATTCACTTTGTTACACAGATGAAATTGATTTATAAAATTCTCACTTTTATGTCAAAACCTCAAATTTTTCTTTAATGAAGTTCATCTGTGAACAGTCATTATCACTGTCACCCACCATTTGAAACTATTAGCTTTCCATCATTGTCATAGACTTATACTAAGAGATAACAAACAGATATTCTGCTTTTGAGAGGACTGAAATCCATTTGGGAATAGTTGACACACAATTTAAAAGATAGGGAAATTAACCTTATATTTATCTTCATATAAAATTTACAAGTGAGGAGAAAGAACAGAGAGAGGAAAGAAAAGAAGAGAAAACTAAAATGTGATATGTTCATGTAGCAAGTCTCCAAAATGAGTGTAATCATTATATACTGAAAACATGTCCTAATAAAAAAATTTAAATGATACATTCAAATACTTCTGTAGAATTGTCTACGATAAAGCAATCATTAACATATTCAATGCTATGTTCAAGTAGGATCAATATGATCAGGACTGGGCTTTTGGAAGGCTATCTAGATGCTGCCATTTGCACCCGGTCCTTCCACTCTGAGTGTTTCTGCTTAGGTAGCAGGTCAATCATCAGATTGAGGCCAACTCAATTCCCAATGTTATACCGATATACTTGAACCTATACATTTTTCTATTATATTGATGGCAGAGATATACTTGATATTTAATTTAATTTATTATTCTAGTCACAGTGTCTTCTACTCTCTCACTAGATACTCGGGAAACTTTTGTTTCCTTCACATCAACATTTAAGTATATCCCATTAATTTTGGATAGCGTATACACTTCTGATTAAAAAGGAAAGGAAAGCTTTGGTAGAGAACAAACTCTCTCCACCTTTGAATGAGCTATATGAAGAAATTATATCTAAAGTTTTATAGCCATTTTGCTAGTGAAAAGGAAAGTCCTCAAAACATTAAGGGTGCAAACTCTCAGATTTGATATTAAAATCTGAGTTCCTCAAGGTTTTCCACTTGTGATTGTTTAAATCTGTGGATGTGAAATCCATAGATGAGTAAAATTGTGTTTTTTATCCTTTGTCTCATAAGGGATTTATAACTATGCCACTGCTAGGTCCAAATTTCATAGCTCCAATTACTAAATAATGATGCCTCCAAAGAGTGCATTTACAGCACTGCTCTCCTTTCAACATCTATACTAAATATCAGATGATTATTCTGTTTATATAGATATATCAGAGGCAACTCAAATTCAACATTTTCAAAACTGTGCTCACACAAGATGGGAGAGAGATAATAAGAAACAGAAAGATCAGAAAATGGGAAGAAGAGGAAGAGATGGAAGGAGAGGGAGAAGAAAAAAAAAGATGTAAAAAGAAATTAAGATGTGTTATCTACAAGAACCAACTCTTGATGAATTCATCCTCTTGATGAATATAATCGTTATGTGCTGCAAACATGTACTACTACTAATAAAAAGTAAATTATAACATTTTTTAAGACGAGGTCTCACTAGGTAGGTTAGGATGGCCTTGAATTCACTATGTATTCCAGGTTGGCTTCAAATTCATGGCAATCCTTCTATCTTTTTTAGGTGTGTGCCATAACACCTCACTTTCTAACAGATACATTTTAAAAAATTGTGTTTTAAATTATGTGCCTCTTTTGTAAAGCAAATATTTACCATTTTTTTCCTCCTTGACATTTTCTCCTGTTTTCTAAAACTGTATGGATGTTTATATAACATGAGATCTAATTTCACAATAATCACATACAAAACATAAATAAATGTTCCTAATATATTTTGAAATTTATACACTGTGTTATGAATAACCCAATATCAGTCAATGAAATTGAACTTTGATTAAAAAAACTTACTTACAAAGAAATGCTCAAGTCCTTATGAATTTACAGCTAAGTTGTAGAAGAAATTTAGAGAAGATTTAATGCCAGTACTCCTCAAACTACTCAATGAAATTGAAAAGGAAGCAACATTTCCTAATTCATATCTTTTCTTTCTTTCTTTATTTTTTTTTTTTTTTGGTGGGACTAGGGATTGAACTCAGGCCCTTGTGCTTGCCAGGGAAGCACTTCTTCCACTGAGCCATCTCCCTCATTAACTTATTCATTTCTTGAGGCAAGTATTACACTGATACCAAAACCAGAGAAAGACCCAACCAAAAGAGAGAACTAGAGTCCAGTCTCCCTCATGAACATAGATGCAAAAATACTCAATAGAATACTAATAGAATATACCAAATCATGAGGAAGATTATACACCCCGGGGATGCAGGGATGGTTCAACACATAAATGTAATGCATCATAACAATAGAACCCAAAACAAAAACTGCATGATCACCTCAATAGATGCAAAGCTTTTGACAAAGTCTAGCACTCACTCATGATAATGGCCTTACAGAAAATTGGAATACATGGCCTAGACCTTACTCTGATAAAAGCCATCTATGAAAAATCAACAGCTAACCTCACTCTTTTGTTCTTTTAAAGCTATTTGATATAGGCTCTTCATGTGCTGTCACATTCTGTTTTGGTGGCTGGCACAGTGGCATATGGTGTGAGAGATTGAACTTGTGACCTTGCATTTGCCAGGAAGAAGCTTAGACCTTTTAGCTATCTCCCCAGTCTCTAACCAACATCATTCTAAATGGAAAAAAAAACCTGTAAGTTTTACTCTAAACTCAGGTACAAGACTAGAATGTCCACCATCACCACACCTATTTAATACAGTTATGAAAATATTAGCCAGAGCCATTAGATAAGAGAAAGAAATAAAAGGAATAAAAATTGTAGAAGAAGAAGTTAAACTATCATTATTTACTGATGACATGATACTCTACATGAAAGACCCAAAGAGCTTTACTAAGAGACTCCTAGAATTAATAAACAGGTTCAGTAATACGGTAGGATACAAAGCCAACACCCCAAAATCAATACCATTAATCTACACAAACAGCAAACTCATTGAGAGAACAACATCCTTAACAACAGCATCCAAAAAAAATAAAAAGAAATAAATGCTTAGGAATTAATTTACTAAAGAAAGTAAAAGATCCATACAATGAAAATTTTTCTGAATAAAAAGTTCAAAGAGGGTGTCAGAAAATGGAAAGATATTCCTCACTCTTGTATAGGAAGGATCAATACACTGAAAATGGCTGCAATACCAAAATTGTTACGCAGATTTAATGGGCTACCAATCGAAATACCAGCAGCATACCTCACAGATCTAGAGAAAATATTCTTAAAATTTATTTGAAATCAGAAAAGACCTAGAGTAGCGATCCTAGGCAACAATGGCAAGCAGGAAGCATGACAACGCCTGATTTGAAATTATACTAGAGAGGAACTGTGATAATATCAGCATGGAACTGGCAAAAAAGACACAAGGGTCATGGAATAGATTAGAAGATGCAAACTAAACTACTAAGACACTCAGTCACTTTATCTTTGACAACAGGTCCAAACAAGTTCACTGGAAAAAAGATAACCTGTGTAATAAATGGTGCTGGAAAAACTGACTTTTCGCCTGTCAAAAACTAAAACTAGATCCAGTTCTATCTTTATGCACTAAACTAAAGTCAAAATGGATTAAAAATTTAAACAGAAACACTAAATTTACTAGAAGAGAAAGTAGGCAAAAATCTTGACATAGGGGTTGATATAAAGCTCATGAACAAAAACTGAACTGTAAGGGAAATATTTCATAGAATCACTAAGTGGGATCTCATCCTACTGAGAAGTTTCTGCGCACCAAAAGGAAACACCAACAGAGTGAAAAGAAAACCCAGGAATTGTGACAAAGTCTTAACCAATAATCACTCAGACAAAGGAACTCTATTTAGAATATATAAAAACTAAATAGTCTGAGGCCCTCCAAATTCCAGGACCCAGTCAAAAAATGGACATCTGAGATGAACACAGACATCTCAGAGGAAGAAAAATAAATGGAAAACAAATACATAAAAATGTTCCACAGCACTGCTCATTCAAGAAATGCAAATTAAAACAACACTGAGATTCCATCTCACTCCAGAAAGAGTGGCTACTATCTGGAAGTCAATCAGTAACAAATGCTGGAGAGGCTGTGGGTAAAAGGAACCCTTCTCCACTGTTGGTGGGAGTGCAGACTGCTAAAGTCTCTGTGGAGATCAGAGTGGAGACTGCTCAAAGAACTAAGATTAGAAGTCTTATTTCACCCCAGCTATTCCCCTTTGGGTATTTTTCCAGAAGAATTGAAAAGATCATACCACAGTGATATATGTGCCCCCATGTTTATTACAGTACAATTTGCCTCTTCCTAGTCATTGAACCATAACAGAAGACCAAAAATACTTTTCACATAGAGTGAAATTATTCTGCATCAAATAAGGAGACCATGAAGAATTACTGCTAAAACTGTGACTCCCTGACACTAGGACCAGCTGTCTCTTACTGGGGTTAGGAATGCATGTTCAGGAGAGTAAAAGCAGCATTCCAAACATGAATTGAGGGTACAGGTTTCTTAAGGCAGCTGGTGGGGAATGACTTCTGGAAAAGAATAAAATGACATTAAGATTTATTAGCGAATAACTTTTGTTTGGATTCAAGGTCTGCATCTTGATTCCTCAGCCTGCTGGTAAGGAGAACACTGATTCTTAAAGCTGTTCTCCAGGGGATGTGTGCCTTAAAAGGAAAATCTAGGGTGTGATTACTATCTTATGTTGCACAAGATCTGGGCCAAAGTAAGGGTATTGGCAATATTTAGGAAATGAAAATGAACTGCTTATCATTTGTTCCAGAAGGTCACCCCTGCCAGGGTTGCGATAGAAGGGGGGTGGGTAACAGGGAGCAGTCACATCTAGCAAATATCAGTGACTCACTTCTCATGACAAACATTAATTTTTTACTTCATTTGGTTTCCTTCCTATTCAGAGCAGCCTGTTAGAACAATCTATGGAATATCTAGGTGTGCCAGCTACCTGAGGGCAAAAGAACACCCAAGGCCAGCCAAGCAAATTAGCAGGCAGTTGTCACCAGTTAGCTGTGCCCACCGAAACTGAATCCTGTCAATGGATAGGAGATTTCCTATGATTTTCATGGAAGATTTGGTAACAGAAGTACCCAGATGTGTATAAGTTCAGTTTTTCATATATTCTAGTTAAAAAATTGGTCAAGTGATACCAATTTATTTTGCAAAGATTATGAGTTGATTTTCTTATTATTTCTAAAGAATGATACAGTTCTTCTTATCTTTTAAAGTAGAAATATTCCTAAAAACAGGCTAAAAGTCTAATTACAGCAGTAATTAAATTAATAATAATAGATGTTATTGATAATTACATATGATAATGATCACCATAATCTTATGTTAATATTATCTTATATTAATCTTATATTAAAGGAAATGGTATGCATTAATGATGAAAACAATAGCTTTTTTTTTTTTGTCTTTTTGAGACTGGGTCTCACTATGCAGTTCAGGCTGGCCTTGAGCACACTTTGTAGCTCAGGCTGGTCTCAAACTCACAACAATCCTCCTGCCTCAGCCTCCCCGAGTGCTGGGATTATAGGCCTGTGCCACCACACCCGGCAACAATAGCTTTTGTTTATAGGATTTATGAAAACTTAAATTAAATCTCTTCTATGGGTGAGAATACCCCATGAACTTTAAATATTTTTGAAAAAGTTAATTTTATATTAGCAGAAAGCCACATCTTGCTAATTACTAAGTTGATATATTAAAGCATTTGAGAATGCCAAAGTTTATATTAAATACATATATAATTATGCCAAACATCTATACTTATCTATAGCATATGGAATTAAAATTAGAGCTGTAGGGCCAGTCAAATAACTCAGCAGATTAAAGCACGTGCTTAGGCAGACGCAGGGGCCAGGAGTTTGAACCCTGCTGTGCTGACTCTGCACCCAGGGTGCACTGAGATGGCAATTCAGACTGGGCATGGAGGTGCACGTGCCTGTAATCCCAGCACTTGGGACACTGTAAACAGGAGGATCTCTGAGTCTGATCTCCACAGTGAGACCCTGTAGACCCTGTCCTAAATAAAGAAAAAAAAATAGAGCTATAAATCTCTTGCTGGGTTGAGTATTACCAATAATGTAATATAAATAACAAAACCTAAAAGTAAAATATCTCCAAAGCTACTTATAAGTGATTTGTGGAGGAATATGGTAAAATTAACATAACTCATTTTTTCTGAAAAAATTATAAGAAACTATTCACCTGAGGCAGTAATAATTCCTTCAAGATAGTAAGTTTAGTGGCTATATATAGTTATTCCATTGTTTGTGTACTATTTACTGACCTCTGGAGAATTTTGGTATCATTTTATTAAATCTGTAATGTAGCAAAGATATCAATGTATCTGGAAATACTGATGTGGATGCATTCTTATGCTAAAAAGATTTACACTTTTGTAAAGTTGTATAGATTCTCATAAATGTACCTGTCATGAGATCTTAGCCTGGGAATACAATTTCTAATTTTTATACTTTCATGGGACTGAAAAGCTTAGTGGGTAGAATTTGCCTTTAGGGTTCCTACTGTACATATTACTTCTCCTTAAGCTTTTTCTTCTTTCCTAAAACTTGTGACATAGAAGACATAATAATGTCCATAAGCCAAAACACAACAGCCCAATCTCTGATATTATCAGAGTTTAAACCAGCCAAAAGAAGAAAAGATTCCTAATAGAATAGAATACATCCTTTAGCTCTGTCAAAATTATCTCATGCGTCTTTGTGATTTCTTTTGTTTGCTTCCTGTCTGCCTCTGCAGTGTGTCTAAATTTCTTTATTTTTAAATTTAATATCACTTTAGTTTGAAAAGTAAGGAAAAAAGCAAGAACAAAAACCAAAAACAAAGATGGAAACAGGGTAATATACAACCATGAATATGTTACACATTTTCAAAACAAGAGCATCTAACAATGGTTGATATATTATCTATTTTTATTGTCAAATCTGTTGCTCAGGTTAATAGACATAGTTATGAAAGATTGGACATATGAATTAGTGTTACTACTTGCTTTCAAGAAATTTTAAATGTTTTTTTTTTGCCGTTTTTCTTCTCTTACCTTTTTTTTTTTTAAAGTTTATTTTAAAGAGAATAGAGTAGTAATTGATATGACATTAGAAATGGTAGACTTGGAAGACCAAGATGACAGGCATTCAAGCATGGGTTTTGTGTTACACATTACTGTCCTCTGTGTAACTGCTTATATACAGACATCAGCGTACACCATCCTGGATATATGCTTGTGTGTTTTTCCTTCTACCTTTTTTACTATCTTTTCTCCTTTCTCTCTTCTTCATTGTTTAATCCTTAAATTCCATTTCTTTTCATTTTACTGTATCCACAACTTTGGAAAAAAATCTTAACCAATAGTCACTTCTACATTTCTTTTCTGGAACAGGGAGATAGAGAGCTCAGTGGCATAAGTTCAATCCCTGTTACCAAACAAACAAACCAAAACCAAACCAAACCAAAACAAAAAACAAACCACATTTCTTTTTCAAAGAGGGTTTTTTTTTTATAGAAACAGATGATTTCTCTAATCTTCCTGTTTACTTTCCCATCCTTTGCACCCAGAATAATGCCTAATATGTATTGTATATTCAGTAAATATGAGTTGGATTGAAATAAGATGAAACAAACTTTTTTAAAAAACAGGGAAAAGATAAACAAGGAAATTTGGATTTTAAAATTGTATTTTTAAGAAAAACTACAGCTTTTCAACACAAATTTCTCAAGGTATTTTACTTTTCCAGGAAACTAACTCAGATAATAAAATTCTGAAGGTCAGAAGGATAGGCATTCACAGTAAGCCGGGGCATTGGCCCCTGGATCTGCTCCTTTCACCAACAAACTGTGCTTCCTCCACCTCCCAGAGCGTGGCAATGATAGCTGGAAGCGGATCTCAGATTCCAACACAAGGAAATGCCTTGCAGGCTGGCCTGGGAAACCCGAGAGATAGGAAAAACACATCATAGATCATCCATCTGGAGGCCATTCCCAAGATCCCGGAAATGTACCTAATGAGGTCATAATGCACCTGTCTCTCTTGAGGGCCTGTGCTCCTCTCTTGGGTGTGTACCACAATTTCCACCTGATAAACTCTAACAGTGACTCTTACTGCCATGACAGGAAAACGCCTCTTCTAGAACGGGAATCACCAAATCTACAAGTTTATTCTAAAAAAGGGTGGGGTGAGTTCCTTATGCCAACTTTGGGAACCTCCTCAGGCCTAGTCCAGTGATAGGATGATGCAAAAAATAATAGAGAGTCACATAATATTCCAAAAGGCTATACATGTTATTATTTCTTTGAAAATCAAATTGCGATCCTTATGGGATGGTCCATGTCTATAATCCCAGTACTCTGAGAGGCTGAGGCAGGAGAATCACAATCTTCAGCCCATCTGGGCAATTTGCTGCCTTAGTGAGGCCCTATCCCAAAACAAAACAATGTAGAAAAGGCCCATGGGTGTAGCTTAGGGCGAAGGCCTTGGTTCAGGCCCCATCAATACCATTAACAATCCTGTTGTCCTTTATTTATTTACATATTTAGTACAGGGTCTCACTACGTGGATCAGTCTCATAGTAGTCCTTCTGTTTATAGCCTCCCAAATGCTGGGATTACAGGCCACCTCCCTGCCCAGTCTCCACTGCCAATTAAGCACCCCCCAAAAGGGAGGCAGGGGTGCTGGGCAGGGCAGGCCTGGGGATCCAACCCTGCCCCTGGTCTGCTTGAGCAAGTACTTTAGTCTGCTGAGCTATCTGGCCCACTCCGTTGGCTTTCTAAAACACCAGTGTAATAAACTTTTAAAGTGACTTACATAGTAACCTTAGGGACTTTATTTATACCAGATATTTATTTTTCCCATCTCCATTCCCAGATGCCTCCTCAATTTCATTTGTAAACACATATTTATTTTTAAAGCTGGAAAACATTGAGGCTTTTTGTCAAAGAGATGTGCTATAATACAACTGTCCAATCTATCTGCATTCTGTCTCCTTCCTCACTTTCTTCCTGCCAATGCTTACCTTTTCTCTTGAACCCAGGGAGCTCACTTTTGTCATGGACAGCAAATATGTGATGAGATTAAGCCTTCTTCCATGATGTTCTCCAAATTCACAATACCAATAAAACCACGAGATGTCACCACACAAATTTAGAATAAATACATTCTATAAAATACTGGACCAGTGTTGTTCAAATCTACCAAGATGATCCAAAGAAGAAAAGATAGAAAACTGCCACAGACCAGAATAGACTGAGGAGACAGGGTAGGATCCCAGAAACTAAAAGAGTTTTAAGAAAAAATTAGTGAGATTTCAATAAAGTCGGGAGTTCAGGTAAGAGTAAGATGTTAACAGTGGGGGAAACTGGATGTGGAAATTCTGTACTGTCCTTGTCAGGTTTAGTTTTTTGAAGCAGGTTCTCCCTATGCAGTCCAGGCTGGCCTTGAATTCACTATATCACCCAGGGTGGCCTCAAACTCATGGTGGTCCAGTTGTTTCATTCTTTCAACTGCTACGATTTGAAATGGATATACACAAACTTGGATATCTTGGTAACTTTTAAAATAAATCTAAAATTCTTCTAAAACAAAAAGATTTTGGTTAAAACAAGAGCCAAGTACTTAATTGCAACTTGATGTCTTCTAAAACTCTACAAGATATTTGTTAAAAATATTACAGTCTTGGGGATGGGGATAGCTCAGTAGAATAAGCATTTGCCTGGCAAGCACAAGGGCCTGAGTTCAATCCCTAGTTCTGAAAAACAAAAAAAAAAAAAAAAAATTACATTCTTTGTATAATCCTGCTTCTATGGTGTTTATAATTTAAAAGTATATTTTTTGATGACATAAAAACTAAAAAACTAATTAATTTAAGAACCAGGGACACATATCACTTGATCTTCAAAAACTCATGAAATTTAAAAATGATGAACATCATTTTCAACATTCCCAGGTTTTATATTTTACTGATTGGTGTCATTTGTCTAGAAACTGTTAGAATACCAATAATAGGTTTTGACGATGTCACAGCAGAGAAACAGGCATAAGGATAAGGGGAAAGGGGCTGTTTTATAAAGGGAAAGGGGCTTCAGTATCTCAGAGGGCACAGAATTCGGGGAGATAAAGAATTCTCTGGATTAGGACAAAGGGAGGCTGAGGCTTTTATGGCCTTTTGCCAGGGATGGGGTTTGAGAGGGATATATAGATACACTTGAGGAGCTGATTGGAGCCTTCTCTGAGTTGGCAGGAATGGTGAAAGGGAACGGCATCCTGGGCTGAGTTGGAGAAGAAGGGGGGAGGTGGTCTCTGGAAAGATAAGCTATTGTTTAGGGGCTTCAGCCATATTGGATGATCACCATAATAATTCAGCAATTCATACTAGGGCCATAACCTATCATTTCTGTCTTTTGGTTGTATGAACAGGGCGATGGATCACTTAGACTGCTTCCTGCTGAACTGGGGCATTGTCTTGGGGGTGAAGGGAGTTGACAGAATGACTGTTCACGCCCATGTAGAAACTAGTGCACGTTATGAGTATATGTCATCATGATTAAAGGACACAGGAAGGGAAGCAAGGGGAGGGTCTATGATCTGACTGTCATTTTACTATGACCATGTTGAAGAAGATTGTTGATCTTTAGTTTTTGATATCAATGTGAGGAAAAGGAGTCAGGGTCATCTGTAGTACCACAACACAACTGTAGAGATTTTGTTTAAGTAAGATTTTTGTCTCCTGTGTTAGTAAGTGTGTGGAGACATGGAGTCTATCTACCAACTGTGTTGTCTATAGCTGTTTAGAAAAATAGACTACTGCTTGAAAAGATGGTCTCTTTTTGTGTCATAAAATGCTCACTGTATTGTGACCCTGAAAAGAAGTATATAGGGTAAAAGGTGAGTTGGGTTGGGTAAAGAGAGAGCTGGGGCCCTTAGCAGGGCCTGTCGTAGCTTGTGAAAGGAGGAATGCTTAGGAGCAGCAGGGTCAAGGGGCTCTAACAAAGAACATTTTGATGTCTTATAGAGAGGCTGTGCTAGGGAAGCAAAGTTGAGAACCCAGAGGCGGAAGAAATTAGCCAGACGAAGGAAGGATAAAACCTGTTATTTTGTGGTGGGCACCTGAAGGTCACAAAGAAGGGCTTTGTGGAGAGCAGTGACTGTATGAGTAGTGAGTGTAAAGCTGAGTCTTAGATATTTAACTTTTGGTGGAGTTATCTGAGCTTTGGAGGGAGAGAGACTATAAGCTGGTCCTGACAGAAAATTGAAGAGGTCATTGATATACTGAAGGAGTGGCGAGGCTGCAGATCAAAGGTCTCAAGATCAGCAGCAAGAGGTTAGCTAAAGAAGTGAGGACTATTTCTGAACCCTTGAGGCAGGACTGTCTATGAGACCTGTTGAGATCGGAGTGTCTGGATCAGTCTATGAGAAGGCAAAGAGGTCTCAGAAATCTGGGTGTAAGGGAATGGTGAAGAAAGCATCCCTAAGGTCTAGGACAGTAGTGGAAGGCAGGACATGGAGAGCATATTATGGGTGCTTGGTACTACTGGGTGAAAAGGAGTAACCATATTAATAATTCTGAGATCTTGAATTATTAAACAATAGGAGTCATTAGGTTTGAGTACAGGAAGAATGAGGGTATTATATGGTGAGTGGGCAGTTTTAAGAAAACTATTGGTAAGGAGGCAGAGAATGATGAACTTGAGTCTTTTTGTGTTTGAGGGCTATTGGGTATTGGGGAATGTAGGGAAACGCTGTGGGATCTCCAAGGCACATTAATCTAGGAACAGCATGGTGGCACAAGTGGGACTAGAAGTGTCTCAGAGTATGTGGTCAACAAGGGAAAAGGAAGAGAGGAGCTGGCTGTACATTGAGGTTGGGTATGCAGGATCTACACTGTTGGAGGAAAGAGAGGTGAGAGAAGTAGAGTTTTTGGAGGGGGTCTCTCCTCATGAGAGTTATGGGACATATTGGGATCACAAGGAAATTAAGAGTGAAGAACAGGGTCTGAAGTCAGCATGGAATGGGCCTATCTGAAGGGGTCATGGTCTTTATTTAATTATAAATTAATTTTGATATTACTTAGACCAGCTGGTAACTCAAGAGAAAGCATGCTTTGAAGTCTATATTTTAGAGCTCAAATAAAAAGGAACAGCTGTTTACAGAATGACATAAAAACGAACAAGTACATACAGGGCACATGGACATCTTCATAAAATGAGTGCATTCAAATATATTTCTAGCCAGGTTAAACTATGATGACCTTTTAAGTTTGTAATTATGAGAGACTAGTCAGAACTTTTGTAAGTCGATTGGCAGGGATCTCTTATAAGAGGAATTTGGAAAAAAAAGCTTTAAAAAACCCTCTTATTTATACATATATTTAGGTCTAATATAGTGGCTATCAGGTTTGAGTGGAAGCAAGCAAACTGAGCAGAGTATAAGGGTGCACAGCACAGCAGAGGAGCACTGACAGTGTACAAGTCCTGGAGCCAGAGACCACCTGCAGAGGTGGCTGGGTGGGGGGTGGGGCAGGGAGGGGAAAAGAAGGTGAGCATCAGGCCCGGCTAGAAAGGGCCTTGTGCTCCTGGCTCCTTGGGCTGTAATCTTTTGTTTAGCTTGACGGATAGCAGAGGGAGGGGCACGCACTGTTGGGGAACAAATGAGTTATTAGTTGATTTTTTTGGAGTGAGATTTTTGGAGGAAAAAAAGGACTGGATTGTAAATTGGGAGGGGTCTGGCAAGGAATGCGAGGAATGTAGACTGGTTGAAGAGACCGAAGGTCAAACAAATGCCAACCTCCTAAAGACTGGCACCCGAGATTGACCATCACCCTGAGGGAGACCGAAGAATCGTTAATCTCATTACTACTGGATAGCTACCCCATAAAATCCTATTCTATATTCATGCCCCCTTGCTACGTGACTCGCTTCCCTATTTGTCCCTGAACTTAATCAATTTTACCTGAGCAATGGTGCTTGTAATCCCATTGGCTAACCATAGTTTTGTCCCACCTCTTGTCCACCTAAGCGAGTGCCCATGTCTTCACCACCTTAGACCCGCCTCACCACATGGTTTTACTCTATAAAAGTCCCTGGAAGAGACAGCTTCCTGGGGAACTACCCGCTTGGGCCCCCCTCCTGTTCCTCTCTTGGACAGGAGCTTTCTTTCCCTCAATAAATCTATTCTGCTTATAACCTCCGTTTGTTCCTAAAATTCATTCTTCAGTTTTAGAGATCACGAGCTCGTACAGGTCAGGTCCAGAGATCGTTTTTTCCCTATGTCATTGGAGGTTCCCTATATGGTTTGGAGGTCACCCACCCGAGATCAGTTTTTCTCCATGTATCAGTATTAGGGATGGAACCCAGGACTACCAAGCTATAACACATCACTTTTTAGTTTCTATTTTGATACAGGGTCTTTCTAAGTTGCCCAGGCTGACCCAACCTTGTAATAATCTTTCTGCCTCTGCTTCTAAGTTAACTTGGATTGCAAATGCAAGCCATTGTGCCCTATTGAATTTGTCTTAATGGAATATTTTTCATTCAAAATAATCATCTACTGAGGCAAAATTTACTGACCTTCAAAGACAATACCTTGTAGTCATATATTAGTTATAATCTGTTTTGTAGGGAATTATATAAGGGATTCATGTTGAAAGTATAAAAGAAGCAGTAGCTTACCTTTGACACTTACAAAGTTCCATTTCTTATTGGTTGAGTAGATTTACAATGTTCTAGGATGGTACAAATTAATACAATTTTGAGTTTCAATTTTGGCCTTAGTTAATAAGTATTTTATTTTGCTCTGTCAGTTTTTTAATTTTTTTTCCACTAGTTTGAGTGTTCAGAGGAACAGTTATTTATGGTTTTGAAAGTCACTGGCTTGGTGCTATTTATATTCATTAACTGGTAAATGCTAAGGGAATATAAGCCTGAGGGAACTGGGGTAATTATCCATGCTAACCAAGTAGAGGATAAAATGTTTGACAAATAAAACTTTCCACTTCTATTTCCCTTGTAGGAAGTTTATTAACATTTAAAACCACTAAGTTGTTAAGAACCAACACTTATTAAAAAGCAGTTTGTGAAGAAATAGTGCCAGGCTGAAGGGGCTGGTTGGCTGCAAGTGTGATGTGTTGGTTTCAGCTGCTCCAATCAACTAAACTTTAGGAGTGATTGCAGTGATGACCAGTTCATGAAAGAGCTAAGGTAGCCAGTATTTTCCAAACCATTCAGCACTGCCTGAAAATCTTGGTAATGGGGTTTGCTGGTGGCAAGTTATTTCAGAGGTGGGAGGAATATATATATATATATATGTTTTTTCTCAAAGTCAAATGATATTGTATCTTTTGTAAAAGCAGAACTATTGTATTTGTGTTATAAAGCAGCAATGTGTAAAATAGATTTAAATATCAATCACTATTGAGTTTAAATATTGAAGAAACGGGGAAGTCGTTAAAACTTTCTGAATTGTATTTATCTCAAATAAGTGGGGACACAATATAAATCTCTGTGTCACTATGAGGAAACTTTTCTTTTTTTAAATGTATTTGGTTGTTACGGGTTCTCACTACACAGCTAGGACTCAGAGTGATCCTCCTGTTTTTCAGCCTCCCCAGTGCTGGGGTTACAGCATGTGGCTCTATGCCCAGGTTTTGTGGCTGGCTCAGCGTGCCTCAGGGGTTGGGGCTGGCATGGCATGTGGTGCCTGGGGTCCAACCATAGTCCCTGTGCTTGCCTAAGCTTGTCTAAGCAGGAGCTTTAGTCTGCTGAGCTATCTGGCTGGCTCTAGGAGACAGTTTCAAAATTGCAAATTAAATGATTTTGAAAACACAAGACAAGCATGGTGGCTTATGCTTGTAGTTCCGGCTGCTAGGGATGTGGGGACAAGAGGATTACTTGAGTCTGTTAGCTAAGGATCAGTGAGAGCAACATCATGAGACACTGTTTCAAAGCAGAGCAAAAGAAAGCATGTGTTGGGTTATCTTCTTCATGTGATTAGGTAGCTAGAAGAGAAGATGAAAGAAACTGGCTTTACACCTGTTTTTTGAACTTACTTTTGCTACCTAACCTCTAGACACAATATAAAAAAAATAACTGAATTGATTCAATAATGAACAAAACCATTTATTCTTGGTTTTTGATCAAAACAGAAACAAATGACTCAGTAGAAGGCTTTATGTCTTTATCATGTGTGTCTGGTACATAAAAATTGTGGGCTTACAAATATATCAGATTCTAAATATTTAACTTAATTCAAGATATTTTAATTAGAATTCCTTCATTCACTTGATCATGCTTAGTGCCAAATGGGGCTTCTTACTGTATAATGGCATCTCCATTTGGATCTTAGAATATAAACCCATAGCTCCATCTTTGGTGTGTTTGTGTGTGTGTCTGTGTTTGTCTGTGTGGATAGGAGTATTTTATAAATATTTGTCATTTAGCAGATATTTTTCTCAAACAGATGTTCACCAACTACTCACATGAAATTGTGCTTTTCAAGATTAAACTGTCTGTAAGAACAACATTTATGGGTTAAAAGTGGGTATCTTTTGTATAAAAGGAGATGGCTCAATGAATTCCTCCCTAAAAATCTGTTTTTTAAAAATTTTCTTTCTTTCTTCCTTCCTTCCTTCCTTCCTTCCTTCCTTCCTTCCTTCCTTCCTTCCTTCCTTCCTTCCTTCCTTTCTTTCTTTCTTTCTTTCTTTCTTTCTTTCTTTCTTCTTCCAGCAGAACTGGGGATTGAACTCAGGGCCTTGTGCTTGCCAGGGAAGCACTTACTTTACTAAGCCATCTCCCTGGCCCCAAAATAATGCTTTTTTTGGCAGAACTAGGGATTGAACTCAGGCCCTTGTATTTGCCAGGGAAGCATTTATTCCAACAAGCCATCTCCCTGGCCCTTTTATTTTTTAAAGAGAGTACAAAATAATATTAAAACGCAAAATTATAAATGATATAGAACTTCACTAACTACAGTAATGTGAATTTTACTGTATGTGTTGTAATGCATAGTGTCATCAAATTAGTTGTCCATGTTACCAGATACATGGTATGCAAAACTGGGAGTAAGAAAAAAGAAAAAAGCATATAAGAAAGTAAGAAGAGAAAAAAGGGAGAAACAGTTGAAAAAAGGAGACAAAACAAATTAAGCATTATCTGCTCTTCTCCATAGATCAGCAGAAATCCACAGTACAGCTGTCAAAGCCATCCTACTTACTACATAGAAACATCTGTTTCCCTATTCCCTTTCTGTCCTTGGCCTCAACTCAGTAATTCCTTCCTTTAGAACAGGTTTCTTCCCTTTTCCCAGTATCTGTTGTAGCCTTCAGATTTTATTTTCTCTTTCAGGTTCTCCTACTAATGAAACAATATGATGTTTGCACATGTGGATCTGATTTATTTCACTTAAGAGTATGTTAGTTGCATTCATTTACCAATAAAAGCCTCAAGTTTATCCTTTTTTAGTCTCTTGAGTCTTGATGGGAATGTATGTGCTCTGCAGATATTTCAGAAAGTCACCATATTGGTGATTTTTATTAACAAATTATTTTAGGAAAGCTTAATTTTTTAGAACTAGTTAACTTAGATTTGACATTGTGTTATTCAGGTACAAATGTGTGATTTTTCCCGTAAGTATTAAATACTATCCTTTTATGAGTTATAAACTGTATTTGTTTTGCCAATACTGTGCCTACTTGACAGGTAAGGGATACACACCACTCCTTGTTACAGAGCCACCTTTTCAATAAATATTTATTTCTAAATTAAAGAATGATGGAGAAGCCTGGGTTAGAGACCAGGGAAGGGGCTTCAGTGTTTTCAAGTCATTTCCTTGCTGAAAAATACAGTGATATGCTGCACTGATTGTGGTCAGCTGGGTAAACAAAGATGCAGTGATAAAATTAAAATTACAGGGGAGAAAATGGCACAAAAAGAGGCCTTGTGCTGTATCAACTGGCTGTAGGTGGAAGGGTCAAGTGAGATCCTTCTGTCAGAGGGTTTACCATAGAAACTGAAAGCTTGATTTTATCACTGTAGGTAGAGGCTGGACTTCCTGCCCAGCATTCCAGCCTTAAGTCACATTACACTGCATTGCCCTGTGGTATTATTTCTGAGAATAAAATTGCATCAATTAGAAATCAATTTCCAATAATAGCATGATGGTAGAGGCTTTTGTGCATGATAGTATAGGTTTTTCAGTGATGGTATGTATGCTCTTGCTCCACTCACAAATGTATTATTTTTAAAATTTATTTTGTGCATACTGGTCAATAGGTTATGCTTAAGTATATGCAAGAAAACAGAAATTATCCCATGCATATTATCTGACAATAGCACAATGAAACTGGAAATAAACAATAAAATAAAACAGAAAAATCTCATGAATACATGGCAATTAAACAATACCCTACTCAGCAAGAGAAGGGTCACAGATGAAATTAAATAATAAATTCAACAATATCTAGAATTCAGTGAAAATTCAAGCACAACTTATTGGAACTTAGGGGATGCAATGAAATTTATAGCTGTGAACTCACATATTAGGAAAACAGAATGGAACAAATAAACATCCTAATGATGCACCTCCAACATCTAGAAAAGGAAGAGCAACCCAAACCCAGAGCCCAAAGATTAGAAGAAATTATAAAGATTAGAAAAGGGTGTAACTACCACAAACCCAGTAGAAATTCAGAAGATTGTAATAGCTATTTTGAGAACGTTTACTCTCACAGAATAGAAGACACAGACAAAATAGACAGATTCCTCGAATGGTACAAGTTACCTAAACTGAATCAAGAAGATATGACAACTCTCAATAACCCAAAAACATTCAATGAAATACAAAATGTAATAAAAAAACATTCCAATAAGGAAAAGTCCAGGCCCTGATGAATTCACAGCTGAATTTGACAAGGAATTTACAGAAGATATAATGCCAATATGCCTCAAACTCTTCAATGAAATTGGAAAAGAAGCAGTCTTCCCAAAACCATTCCTGGAGGCAAGTATTATACTGATTCCAAAACCAGGGAAAGACGCAACTAAAAAAGAGAACAACAGGCCAATCTCCCTCATGAACATAGATGCAAAAATCCTTAATAAAATCCTGGCAAATAGAATACAGAAAATAGAAAGAAGAGTCCAACACTCATTCATATTCAAAGTCCTATAGAACATTAGAATAGAAGGCCTCTACTTCAATCTGATAAAAGCCATTTATGAAAACTCTATGGCTAACATAATTCTAAATGGGGAAAAACTAAAATCTTTTACTCTTAGATCTGGTACAAGATAAGGATGTCCTTTATCACTGCACCTATTCAATATAGTTCTGGAATCATTAGTTAGAGACATTACATAAGAGAGAGAAATAAAAGGAGTAAGAATAGGTAAAGAAGAAGTTAAATAATCATTATTTGCAGATGATATGATATTTTACTTAAGACCCAAAGAAGTTTACAAGAAGTTACGAGAATTGATACACAAACTCAGTAGCATAGCAGGATACAAAGTCAATACCCAAAAGTCAATAGCATTCCTCTACACAGATAACAAACATACTGAGAGGCAAATTAGAAAAATAGTTCCCTTTAAAATAACACCATGGAAAATGAAATACCTTGGAATTAATCTGACTAAAAAAGGCAAAGATCTTTTCAAGGAAAATTTCAGTACTTTGAAAAAAAAAAAGCAGATCGTAGATGATTTCAGAAAATGGAAAGATATTCCTTGCTCCTGGATAGGAAGAACCAACATTGTGAAGATGGCCATACTCTGCAAAATTAATGCAAACATATCAAACTACAGCCAACATACCTCCCAGAACTAGAGAAATCATTCTACAATGTATTTCTAACTTGAAAAGACCCAGAATAGCAAAGGCAATCCTGGGTAACAAACACAAGGCAGGAGGCATTACAATTCCTGACTTAAAATTATACTGCAAAGCTACTGTGATAAAGTCAACATGGTACTGGCAACAAAACAGATGTGAGGATCAGTGGAATAGATTAGAAGATTCAGAGGCCTCTACAAACACACTCAGCCACCTGATCATCGACAAAGGGGCCAAACATGCTTATTGGAAGAAAGATAGCCTTTCTAACAAATGATGTTGGAAAAACTGGCTCTCTACATGCCAAAAACTAACACTTGACCCAGGTCTATCACCATGCACTATGCTAAAGTAAAAGTGGATTAATGATCTAAGCATTAAAACAGAAACACTAAATCTGCTGTAAATGAAAGTAGGAGAATAGGGATAGGCAAAGAGTTAATGAACAAAAATCAAACTGGATGGGCAATACTTGAAAGAATTAACAGCTGGAGCCTCCTCTTGTTGAGAAGATTTTGCATGTCAAAAGAAATTACCATCAAAGTGAAAAGACAACCCACACATTTCAAAAAAAATCTTGACTCTTAAGCACTCAGACAAAGGTGTGCTCTTCAGAATTTATAAAGAACTAAAAAGCATTAGGGCCCCAAAATTTAACGATCCGATCCAGAGATGGGCATCTGAGATGAATACACACTTCTAAGAGGATGAAATTAAAGAAGGGAATTACATGTGAAAAAATGCTCCACATCACCAGCCATCTGTAAAATGTAAATTAAAACAATACTGAAATACCGTCTCACCCCACAAAGAATGGCTATCATGAAAAAAATCAACCAATGACAAATGTTGGAGAGGCTATGGGGAAAAAGCAGTCGTTCTCTACTGCTGGTGGGAATGTAGACTCTTGTAACCATTATGGAAATAAGTGTGGAGACTCCTTAAAAATCTAGGACTGGAAATCCCATTCAAGCCAGCTGTCCCCTTACTGGGAATTTTTCCAGAGGAACTGAAAATGTCATACCATAGTGATATATGTGTATCTTTGTTTATAGCAGCACAGTTTGTGATAGCCAAATGTTGGAAACAACCAAGATGCCCGTCAAATGAGGAATGGTTGAAAAAAGATGTGGTATTTTTATATAATCTAGTATTGCTCAGCTGTAATAAATGTTAAACTTGAAGCTTTCACATTTAAGTGGATGACACTTGAAGATATACTCATAAGTGAAATAAATCAGACCCACATATGTAAATATCATATAGTCCCGCTAGTATGAGAACTCAAAAGAAGAAAGACAAATAGAAAGATATGGCACAATTAAAAGGAAAGTGATAACTTGAGGATTGGACAATGAGAAAAGGGCAAGGAGAAAAGCTGGGAAAAATGACAGGGGCAAAGTCATATATTTATGTGGACAAGATGGGTAAGGCAATGATCCTGAGAAATATCAGCAGGTTTTTGAAACTAGCAGTTGATTGGTAGGATTCTAACCTTGACTAACTATATATGTTGATACCTGTGAACTAAGCAACTACACTGAAGATAGCAATATATAATAGAAGGGTCATGCTTGGAATGTCTGTCATTCTGGTTTGCTAAATAAGTACTGCTTGTCATGACATACCAATTATTGCCATACTATCTCACAAGTAAATGTTTTTTAAAAAAGGTAATGAACGAAAAAGAGAGATAAGAAAAAATTTTAACAGGACTGTCTTGCTACAATGCTGTGTATGATTAGATTTTTAAATTTTTGTGTAAAAACATGAAATTGCTCATGTTTTTAAAATATCTCTTATTTTTTAATTTTTTTCTCCATATTCTATAGAGATTTAAAGTTTAATATTCTAGATAGAAAATACCTGCTTCATGTTATGCATAAGATGTTTGATATTCAGACAGATAGTGATATTCAGACAGATATTTCACTTATGAGTATATCTTCAAGTGTCATCCACTTAAATATGAAAGCTTCAAGTTTAACATTTATTATAGCTGAGCAATACTAGATTATATAAAAATACCACATCTTATTATTTCCCTACAACATACACCCAACTGTGTATGTTGTAGGGAAATAATAAGCTTCTCTCCTGGAGGTTTAACAACCTAAGTTTGCAGATCAAAAATTAGAGAAAAAGAAGAGCTACAAGTACAGTCAACATTTTGGTCCTAGCCTTTCAAGGTCAGTGAAGACTCAGGACATAGGAGAACCTTAATTAACATCATGTAACTCAGTTGTGTCCCAAATTTTCTTACCAAGGAGATTATGGGGCCATAGAGAAACATGATAGATGATATAGAGTGTGCCTAAGGAGTGTTTTCACATGGAGAGAAAACATTCTGTCAGGCTTTCACAGACAGCAAATTGGTCAGGTAATGGCCATGACTCATCCACATGGCTGACACTGACAAAGGATCTGCAAACTGAGGCACAAGATTACAGGGTAAATCCTGATGGAATTTGACTGACTTTATCAGATATGAAAGTTACATTTCTTGTTATATAGGTCTTGCTTTAACTTAGTCTTAACAATCCTGCAGAAAAGTATAAAGATGCAGCATAAAAAGTAAGGCCACATTAATATGCTGAGCTGTAAAAGGCTCAAGTCAACAACTTCTGACATTGCCAGTCCTATGGATAACCCACTACTATTATGGACTATTGGACTATATTGGATTATTTTGTTGAATTCATGCACCTACAATATTAAAATGGTGAGGGAATACCCATCTCTAACAAAACTAAACAAAAAAAGGGGATACAAAGGAAGTACCATTTTGTATTTATATATACAAAATTGTTAGGATATAGAGCTACTTTCTCTTAATTCAATGAGAAGAAGATGTTTACTAATAGTATTTGGAGAGGATATTATGTCTGCCTCTTGTACTATGAATAACCACTAAGAAGATAACAATATGCATTGTATGAACTATTGAAACTGTTCTATTAATTAGTTTTGAAGCTGTCTCATTGCTATTGTTTCTTAATAAAATTAATAAAAAAATAAAATTTATTTTGTGGCACTGATGATCAAAACTAAGGCCTTACACTTGCTAGGCAAGCAATGTAATACCGAGCTCCATCCCCAGCTAAATGTGTTAATTTAATAAATATTTTATGAATCAGCTGGTAAAAATAGAGTATATTTAAAAACACCATAAGCTGTAAAATATACCTACACTATATATATATATACACACACATATACATATATATATATATAATATATATATATTATATATATATATAAAACTTGCCACAGCCATTATAAATGTTTCCATTAATTGCTAAATTCTCAGATTCCTACAATTAAGCAGCACAGTAATGCTGAGTAATAAAAACAGCACTTATTACTAAGTATTATGGTATTCTCTGATCTGGCCGTGAAAATAGTCAGGTGTCCACATGCCCACGGTGAGTTTGCATCAACTTTACTTCCTCTGGAAAAATATCAGGTAAGGATGACAAAGGTAGACATTGGAATTTGAAGTTTGAGTTATCTTGCTTTTCCCCTCAGAAACTGAAGTTGATCTTTTGGTCCTATTTGATAAATTGAGTTGTGCCTCTTCGGAGTTGTTTATCATGTGTGGTATCAGATGCAAGTGTTTCATTTAAATGGAAGCTTTGAAAGATGAGTGTGACTAGAGAAAATCAGTTGACTGGTATGGCATGTTGAATGTTTTAAGCAGTTTATTGATTGCCTAAGATCATCTAAATAGTTTGTGTAACTTTGCTCAAGAAACACGAAATCATGATAGAGAGCCCCTAGAACCTCCCTGAGTTACCAACAGTTTGAATTTAGGAGCAACCTAATTTTCCTTTCTCTGAGAAAAGCAGCACACTGCAAGCCGTGCATCCTGCTGTCAAACTAATGCACACACACATGGCCAAACAAGGAGATAATCTCAGACCGAACTTTCATTTTTGTTTTTTAAAAACAATCAGAATTTCAGAAATTGAGAGTGCATGTATAGTTTCCTGAAAAAGTATAATTGTTGTTGTTTGTTTGTTTGTTTGTTTTTTGAGCTAGGATTTGGGCTGCCCCCACACTCCTGATTTTTCTGCTTTTGCCTCTCCAGGGACTGTATTACAGGTATGCTCCACCACATCTGGGCATGGAGTCATGTCTTCTAGAGCGTTTTAAAAAGTGAGTACAGGTTAAGCAATCAATCTGCACATTACAATAGCCTAAGGATCTTTTAAAACCTTCTTAGGCTCTGCTCTCAGAACTTCTGATTTAATCAGGCTAGGGTGAGGCTCAGCTTATTTTTACAAAAGATTCCCAAGTGAGTTCAATGCATGGATCAAGGCTAGACTGGTGGAGTAAAACAATAAGGAAGAGAAAGGAGAGAGGTGGGGTAGAAATTTGAGAACATGCGGCAATTTATTCACCTCTTACTCATTCAATAGAAACATTTATTATCTGCCTAATGCTAGTCAATGAGGTCGAGGGTGAGTAAATAGTGCTTAAAAATGAAAGGTTCAGCATCACTGAGCATTCAAGAAATGTGAATTAAATCAATGTTGCGATTCTTCTCTTTCCAGAAAGAGTGGCTATTATCAAGAAGTCAATCAAAAAGAAATTCTGGAGGTCCTGTAGGGAAAAAGGAACCCTTTTCTGCTGTTGATGGGAATGCAGACTGGTGCAACCATTGTGAAAATCTGTGTGGAGGTTTTTCAAAAGAAAACTAGGACTAGAAGTTCCATTTAACCCAACTGTTCCCTTTCTGGGTATCTTCCCAGAAGAATTAGGCATCTTGCTACAGCAATGCATGTACACTTATGTTTATGGCAGTATAGTTTATAATAGCTAAAATTTTGAAAGAACCCAAATGGCCATCAACCGCAGAACTGAGAAAAATATGTGGTTTTTAGTGATATGCTGGAGTATTACAGAGCCATTGAAAAAGATAAACTTGAGCCGGGCGTGGTGGTGCATGCCTGTAATCCCAGCATTCGGGAGGCTGAGGCAGGAGGATTGTTGTGAGTTCGAGACCAGCCTGAGCTACAAAGTAAGCTTAAGGCCAGCCTGAACTGCATAATGAGACCCTGTCTCAAAAAGACAAAAAAAAAAAAAGAAAAGAAAAAGATAAACTTGAGATGTCTACAGGTAAACAGGTGTACTGTGAGACATTAATCATAGGTGAAATAAATCAGACACACATCTGTAAATACGTCATTATATCTCTGCTGTAAGAAACTGAAAATGTGCGTGAGAACCAAGATATTCAGTAGATATTGTAAAGCAGGAAAAAGCTTTTCAAAAGGAAAATGGAACTAGGGAGAAGGAGGGGAAAGGAAGGAAGTGGAAGAAAGAAATGAGAAAAGGATAACATGAAAACAGAGCTTTGTGAATGGGGTGGGGAAAGGGATTTGAGGGAGGAGATGAGATGGAGAGACTCAGGTATGTCATGTACAGGTACAAACTCCCTAGAATTAATGTGATCATTGTGTCTATGAGATGGAACTATAAGCTTAAATAAAGTTTAAAAAAAAGAAAAACACATTCTATCTAGTAAAAAGAATATATATATATATATATATATATATATGTCACACATATATATTTGTGTATATATACACACACATTGTATGTATGTGTGTATGCATGTACCTTATGTTTGATAACACAGTAGAGGTACTGTTATAGGAAATGATTATTGTATTTTGTTTTGTTTTGTTCCTGCTGCTGTTTGAATTATTGGTTTTCAACCTTGTCAGTAAGTTTGTCACTTAATTGATTTATTGATTATTACTGAGAGTTGAACCTAAAGCCTTTACATTCAGCTACTTTCCCAGCTATTTGTGTGCATGCCTGTGTGTGTGTGTGTGTGTGTGTGTGGTGCTGAGGATTGAACCCAGGACCCTGTGATTGCAAGGCAAGAGCTCTATCACTGAGCCACATCCCCAGTCCCTAGATAACCTTTTTAAGACAAGGATTACCATTCTACTCAGGCTGGCTTGAACTTTCAGTCCTCCTGCCTCAGCCTCCCAAAGTGCTTGGATTTCACGTGTGGGACATTATGCCTGACCTAGATGATGTTTAAAAGTGTATGTGCTGCTGAAGTGAGCACAAAATAACTTTTAAAAGTATGCATGTTTTCATACTCAGAAATTCTGATTTATTAGTTTTGGAACCAATACTAAAAATAAGAACAAAATCTCCGGAATTATCCCTGTATACAGCACCGGACCAGAGAGATAGATCCAAAAGAAGTAAAAGGTACGTTTATGAATCACCTTAGATTGGCAGGGAAAACAGGATTTAATGGAATCTTGAATTCCAAGTAAAGCATATGGAAATAATCATGCTAAATAACTATCCTTGATGGTTCTTTGTGGTTCAGTGCTTTTTCTTTTTCTTTTTGCCATCCTAGGAATGAGCCTAATGTTTCCATGATGCTAGGCATTCTCTCTACCACTGTTCTTTGCTTCTCAATGAAAGGGGAGATTTTAGCAGTATTCTTGAGGCAGGAGACATAGGCATGGAAAACTGCCTAAGCAGTTGAGTGCTACCTGACACTCAGAGAGAGCCAGGAGTGCAGCACAAGGACTAGGCAGAGGGCCTTCATGCAGAACTCAGCATGTTTTTGATAGGAGCCAAGACAATGTGTCAATATCCTTTAAAGTCAGAAAAAAGAGAAAGGAGAAGGTAATGATTTTACAAAATGTTAGCATATTGTTTTGTCAACACAGTAGTGAAGAATAATTCTTGGTGTTTTATTTATTCACTTTGCAGAAAGATAGGCCCACGGAAGCAGAAATGTTAATCTTCAGCTACCAGTTAAAATTTAACTTAAATTTAATCCATTTTCAATTTTAATTCCTACTGGATGTATTATTTGTAGAAACAAGCAAGCATTGTTTTTCCTATTCCCTTGGATTATTACTTCTTTGATTTTGCAAAGCCAGAAAGTAATTGGCAAGTTCTTTCTTTTGTTACAATGCCTAGTTCCATGCTGAAAAGAACTGGTTGAATTGCAGAGGGCTATCCACTTTCACAGGACGGACGATGTTACCCAAGAAGGCCTGCTTTGCCCATCGTCTTTATGGGATAAAGTAACAGTCTCATCTAAGACACAGGGAGATAATCGGAGGCAAGAAAAGGGCATATGTGACCTCTGAGCATGAAGTCAATCTTCATGGCCCCTCCTACAAGGTATGTTTAAAACAATAGTGGCAGATGGTTGTAACATGCCATGAGGGTAGAGTTTTGGTCCCTCTGCTGTCACAGTGTCATCCCTACAGTACCTGCACAGATTCAAGTGGAGGGTTGGTGGCTTCTGCTGGTTTGTTACAGACAAAGGCAATCTCCAAATTCCTTAAATCTTAACATCTATGACCAAGGGGACTACATGCCAGTGTGTTTTGCATAGTAAATTTAATGTTAGTAAGTTATTGGCTATGTGATCTTTAAATCTGGTGTTATGCATGGATGCTGGTAATACTCACATTAGGAAGACTGAGGCAGAAAGACTGAGTTTGAGACCAGCTTGTAACACGTAGTGGGAACTTGTCTCAAAAAAATGGAATGAATAAATAATTTTGTGATTAAAGCAAGTGAACATAGTGAAGTAGAAGGTTTATTCAGTTCTTCCCGTGGCTCCATTCTTGTTCCTTTTGTCCAACTGTATAACTCCTATTTACCTTCTAAAACTTACCTAATGATCCTAGCTCTGTAGAGCTTTGTCTCCCATCTCCTGCAATCTGCTCCAAGTAATCTCTGACTACAATCACATCTACAATCACTTTATTCTTCCATTACTGCACACTGGCAAGGTATTCAGCTAATTAAGTGTGTAGAGGTCTCTTCCAACGTGGCCTCCGAGGTCCTGGTTTACTCATTCTTATGCTGTGATCATGATTCCTAACACAAGACATACCTGAAATGACTTCCCTGTTTATATAGTAGATCAATATTTTACTAAAGTGCAATTAACTCAAAATTTAGACTAATTTTGGGGAATAATCCAGTAAATGAACGAAAGTTCTGGATTCTAGTAACTGCTTAGTTACCTCTCAAATAATTCACATTTCAAGGCAGCTAAGTTAGAAACAGATGAAGAATGTTAATTTTTTAATGATTGACCCCCAATAACATTCTCCTTAGCAGCTACAATTTACATTTCAAAATAGAAACCCCATATCAAGAAAGCATTATTTCATGAACTTTTATTTTGAACAAAATTTTGTCCTTTGGGACATTTGCTGGCCCTATTTTTTCAGTCAGACTTGAAAGTTGTGTAGACTCCCACTGGCCACACATCTGAAGAAACATAGACATAAACCCATCATTCTAAAATCAATGAAAACCTTTGTTCATAACCATTTTTTTCCATAGATCCATCTGTTCACCCTTAAAACATGTTATTTTTTTAATCTCAAATATGATCAGACTGAAGATTTGGCTCCTTATTCATATTTTCCATGAAGCATGCAGGTCCAGAGTGCTATTTCAGCTGGAGCACTTGCTCCAGCTGGTTCAATTAAAGAATGAGTTATTTTTAATCTATAACTAGTTATTTTTAATATATTACCTGGGGTACTCACATTAGAGGTAAAATAGATCACTATGCTTGAGTCTTAATGTTACTTGTGATTGCTTAACCTTTCTAGAAATCTTTCTTTCCTCTTTCTTTCTCTTTCTTTCTTTCTTTCTTTCTTTCTTTCTTTCTTTCTTTCTTTCTTTCTTTCTTTCTTTCTTTCTTCCTTCCTTCCTTCCTTCCTTCCTTCCTTCCTTCCTTCCATCCTTCCTTCTTTCCGTCCTTCCGTCCTTCCTTCTTTCCTTCTTTCCTTCCTTTCTTCCTTCCTTCCTTCCTTCTTTCTTTCCTTTTTCCTCCTCCTCTCTCCCTCATTGGATACTGCATATTAAACCTAGGGAGTGGTGAGCTGGAACTTCATACTTCTGGACCTTTTAAAAAAAACTTTCTTTTGAGACAAGGCATCACTAAGCTTCTCAAGCTGGCCTTGAACTTGTAATCTTTCTGTGTCAGTCTCCTGAGTAGCTGAGAGATATCCGTGTCAACCACTACTGAGTTTTTCAGCATCTGTATAGCCTTGGGTCAAAGACAATCCCAAATATGTAATTATTAAAATGAGATTGAGAAAGTAGCAGAATTTGTTCACCTCAGTTGGGCGTTTCTCTAGAAAGATCAGAGGAAGAGCTAATGGGAAAACAGATAAGATTAAATAATGGAAGAAAGGCACTGAAAGAGGAAGAGATGAAGAACATTGGGAAGGTTGGGATGATCCGAAGGAAACATACTTGGATACTAAATGTCACATCGTAGGCATGTGTGTGTGTCATCATGGAATTAGTGGACCTTCAGGCTCTGGTGGAAATTTATTATCATAACAGGCCTAGCTCTCTGAATGGGAAGGTTTATAAGCAGATCTGGAAGAGAGTACCCAAAGGCATTTTTAAAAATAAAATTCAGAAAAGATAGACATAGTCCCTGGAGTTCATGAGGCTCATGGATTAAAATTAGTGACCACAAGTAGAAATGACCTTATAGTAGAATGCATGACCAATTCGGAGAGACACAGGAAAGGCAGGGAACAGCAGATTCATGGGTGCAGTCCTGTGTAGCAGTGATATAAGAAATCAGGATACTCTGGTTGTTAGCTTGTTAGTCTTCCAGGTAAAGAGTATAATAGATCCAACACTATAAGAGATTTGAAACTAAATAAGGTTCTGGAGATCATTCTCTAGGATATTTTCTCATTGTTCAGTGACAAAGGTGGCCTGGTGTAGTGGTAAAGAGTGAAGACTCTGAGATTGGACCAAATAGGCTGAGAGTTGTTTAAAGCTGTGTTCCAGTTTCTGCACTAGTAGAGCAGGGACAATACACAGTGCTTAACTTCTTGTGAGAAGTACACACAGCACAACTAAAATATGTACTGCTGTGTATGTAATAACCCCTCCAAAATGAGAGCTATTCTTATTTGCAGTTGTAAAAACTGGGGTAATTACTAGAGATGATAAAGTAAGTTATCTCCAAAGTTCCTCAAAGTACTTTTCCATTTTGATCTTCTTGGTTTTTATATATCATTTAACTAAAAGCGTTCAAGTCTGTGTCCTACTTTTGCATTTTTGTTTTCAGGTTAACTATGCAATTTTATTAACTCATTGATTTGAAACAGAATTACTCATAACTTTATATATGAGTGTAGAGTGCATCACACTTATATTCATTGTAAAACTATCCAAAGCAACCAGAGTGCTGAAATCAAATAAGAAAGCCTTGAGAGTTATGCTTCTGTCCTTTGGGACTTCCTGGCAACTTGCAGGAATGGGTCTCCCGAAAAGCTCAAAGTCTCCTCCAAGGAGGGACAGCTCCACCTGAGAACAGCTGCCCCACTGGCTTCCCTCTTCTGGGTCCTGAATTTCCTGTCCTTTTAGGAAATGAAGCGGCTGTATATTGGCTCCAGGTTCATTCTTTGTGGGAGAAGGGAAAAGGGCTCGTCTGCACCACTGGAATTGGCATGTCAGCCCTTTTTTTTTTTTTTTTTTTTTTAAGTGCAAGTGGATAATTTCAGGAGAGTTCACTGAAGTGACATCGGTGCAGTGGAATTTCCAGACATGTGGACAGTGTTATGGAAAAGCAAGAAAACTTAGTGCAGTACTCTGGGAAGACTTTGCCACCTTCATTTTGAGACAGCATAGTGTGATTAAAAAAAATCAGAAAAAAAAAGCTACCATCAGCTCATTTTTCTTATTTTCTTCACATCCCCAAAACTTCTTGTGGGCAGAAGCCAGTCAGAGTACGTGTGGGGGCATGCCCGAACTCCTTTCCTTCTTCAACAATTCTGCTCTGAGTGAAAAATTTGAAACATTTAGGGTAAGCAAAGTGATATTTTTTTTCCTGGATCACTGTAGAATGATACCCATCTTAGAACTTATCACTTGAAATCTGAGATATCTGAGAACCAGCATTGTTCAAATGAAGTAGAAGAAAAATTATGGGGCATGAAGAAACGAGCACATAAAACCTAATGACTCGTCTTGTTCCTATAGCTGAATACACTCTCACATTGATTTTTACTTTTCTCAACCCTTAATCATGCTGCTAGCACCTCAACTAGCCACTTGATGGGGTGCCAGAGCCTTCTTCGGGGTGCCATGTTTTCTACCGGAAGCCAACTTCCCATGTAATTTAAAATTAATCCTGAGGTGCTCACAGTAAGGATGGGATATCCCTGGATATAAACCCATTGTGTTTTATTTTTCCCAGTTGTGTTTTCCAGCTGGACTCTGTCCCCCACATAAAAGTAGACAAGGTGATGGATAAGATTACTCCTACATCCTCAAAGAAATAAAATAAAATAAAATAAATTGGCTGACATATTAGTAGAAGTGCTTCAGGAAGGTAAAGAAAGCTTCTCCAGGAATACGCATCTCCGTGATGGGAGGGGTTCAGCCAGCGCGTAGCCCGATGAGCGTGGGTGGATGGCACAGTGCAGAAGAGTGACGCTGACCTCGGTCAGGTGGGCATTCTACTGTGGTGGCCGGCTGACCATCACAAGTGCAAGTGTGGTCGCTGGCCCTACTCAGAGCATCCGTCCCAGCCATACTGGCCGCAGTGGACGTGGAGACTTGAGAAAGTGCTATTGTCATACAAAAGGGCTCACGTCCCAGGAAGGGCTATTCTGGTGTGCACGCTTGCATGGGATGTAGGTGCTCTCCTCAGCTGTGCTTTGCCTGCAGTATCCAGTCTCAAGCTTCATTTTCTAACATTTTTCTGGCAAATTTTCGACTTCTCATGAACTTCCAGCAATGTTCTCTCTAAAGCCTCTGCCTAGACTTGCTCTTCCTCTCAGTTGCTTGACAAATGAGGCAGCTCAGAAAATAAATCAGCTTCACTCTGCTCTTTCCTCCAGTTTCCTGCTGGTGTCTCCCCTAGTCTAAATCACTTGGAATTCAGAGAGCAGAGCAGCTGGCTGACCCAGTTTCCAGGAGGCAGGTTTTCTGGGCACAGAGTAGGAGGAACAAAGAAGCTCTCCAGAGGCACTTCTTCCATTTACCTGAGATTTAGTCCTTCTATAAAATGCCATATTTATACAGATTTTTTTCTTTGTATTATAAAAAGAAACACAAATCATACCATATGTATTTTATTATTTGAGAGTGATAGAAATACGACATAACCCAAAGATGGATCAGTACATTATGCATTTTCCAAAAAGTGATAGTCATCCCAAGGTCTGAAATGGAGATAGGATTTAATGACATAAACATAACCCTTGGATGTAGGATGTCCTGATTTAGAATTCTGGAGTAAACTAGCTCAATCACTTGGAGCAGGTTACTCATCTCTCTGGCAATCAGCATCTTCACGTTTCCATGGGCAAGATGATGACGATTAGCAACTATATATGAAGCAGCTGCAAAGAATTTAGCACGTAGCAAGGGGCTGATATGGTTACTTAGGAAAGCTGCGGAGCAAAGACTTGGAGTGACTGAGAAAGACCTAACCACTGCCGAGGTGGAAACAAAGTGTGACGCACCAATACCGATTAGACAGTGCACACTTGGCACCGTGATGCATGCCTGTAGTCACAGCGGGCAGGAGATGGAGGCAGAAGCCTCAGTGCACATTCAAGGCCAGCCTGGGTTATGTCCTGTATGTATTTGATGCAGCAGGAACTATATAGTGAGGCCCTGTCTCAAAAAACAAAGCAAATCAAAAACAGAAGAAAGAAAGAAAAAAAGAAAGAAAAAGAGAGAAATAAAAAAGTAAAGTTTTTTTCAGCTCCCTTAAAGCAGAAAAGCTACGTAAGAAACCTACAGTGATAGCATTACATTTTAATGTTTTTCAGCTTGCTCTCAGTTTGGTGTCCGCTGGACTCCTCCAGGCCAGCAAGAGAACCCTGACAACCGTCTGCGCTGGTTTTGTTCCCCATGCAGGCACTCGTGTCAAAAGGGCTCCAGTAGGACTGAGATAGAGAGGGCTTGCTGACTGGTGCGATTGATGTATATTTGTAATAAACACATGACTTTATAAAAGTACTGGTTTGTTTGATTAGTTAATTATTTCAACACTAGAGATTAAATACAGGACATGCTCACGTGTACCTGTAGTCCTTGCTTTTATTTTGAGAAGGTCCCACTCAGATGCCCAACTTCAGACTCTTTTATTAGCCTCCTGAGTAGCTGGGATTCCAGGACGGCATCACGATGCTCACCATAATGTACTAGCTTATGAATATGTATTTTAACCATTCACCTTTTATAGCAAATGGATTTGTGCATAATTAGATGGCTATTAGCTAATTAGCTTAAATTATCATATTAGTTTGTCTTGTATAATGGTGTTGCTGTATATTCAGAACTATGGAGAAAATTACAAAATGGCACAAAACATTTGTGAAGGATTTTATAGGGAAGATGTATGATATTCATATGTAAGAAAGTGTGTAGTTTATGCTGGGCATGGTGGTTCAATTTCATCATTACAGAACTATAGAAGATTGAGGCAAGAGGATCACAAGCCTGACAGTGCTTGGGCCACTTGGTGAAGTTGCAAGACCCTGGTGCAAAGTTAAAAATAAAAAAATTGTTGGGGATGTAGCTTAGCACAAAAGTCTTGGGTTCAATTGTTAGTACCAAAACAGATAAATAAAAAGAAATAGTGTGATTTTTTTTATTAGAATTGATAATGAAAAGTCAAATAAAAACTGTCTAGCAGCTTAATATTCTTAATATTTAAAATGAAAAACCCACAGAAAAATTGTATGAACAGAAAATATCCTAGGGCTTGGGAGGTAGCTTAGTAGAATAAGCACCTGCCTGGCAAACGCAAGGCCCTGAGTTCAATCCCTAGTACCAAAAAAAAAAATCCTACAAGCAAAAGGCTAACTTGTGACACAGTTAAGCAAAAATTAAACATAAAAATAGAGAAAATAAAAAGATATGCACAATACAAAGTATATTACTATTAGAATGGTTATCATAATAAACTTCAAGACGAGGATGATGCATCCAACAGCTCGATAGAACTTAAAAAATGTAATAATGTGCTACCTATAACTCCAGCTCCTTGGGAAGCTGAGGTAGAAAAGTTGGAAGTTCAAGGACATTCTGGGCAATTGACAAGACCTGGTCTCAACATAAAAAATAAAAAAATGCTAGAGACCCAGTGATACAGAGCACCTGGGTTCTTCAGTACTAATACAGAACAACACAAAACTGGACCTGCACAGCATTTTTGTAAAGAAGATATACAAAAGGTAAACAGATGTTCACACAGACACACACACACACACACACACACACACACACACACACATGGAGTTAGAGAGAGAGACAGAGAGACAGAGACAGAGAAAGAGAGGATTTTCAGGATTTCTCGCTAGAAAAACACAGTAAAACCACAATACACTTGTGAATGCAGTACCAGGTATACTGCTTGCCTAGTGTTTCAGACACTGCCTGATCCCAACCGTATAAAGGAAGCAATTCAATTAAGAACCATTTCACTGCTAAGAAAGGCCTTGGCCAGATCTCAGTGTGGCCCACTACTGTAACCCAGCACTTGGAAGCTAGAGCAGGCCAATCAGGCACCATCACAAGTGATGGATGGACAAATAGAGAAAATGTAGTTATATATACACATAATTAAGTACTATTCAGATTTTATAGAGGAGGAAATCCATCATTTGTGTCAACATGGAAGGACCTGGAAAACATTATGCTAAGTGAAATACACCAAGCACAAAATAACAAATGTAGGGGTTGGGGATATAGGTCAGCAGCATAAGTGCCTGCTTGGCAAATGCAAGTTCTAAGTTCTATCCCCAGCACCACAAAAAGAAAGAAAGAAAGAAAGAAAGAAAGAAAGAAAGAAAGAAAGAAAGAAAGAAAGAAAGAAAGAAAGAAAAGAATAACAAGTGCTGCATGATCTTACTTTAAAAACAAAACTTGTAGGAACAGAGTAGAATGAGTAGAATGGTGGCTCTCTCTGCTTAGACAGATGCAGCCTGCTGTGCCAGCCCTGTCCCTGGGGGGTGCTGAGATGGCAATGAGACTGGGCGTGGTGGCGTGTGTCTGTAATCCTAGTGCTTGGGAGGCTGAAAACAGGAGGACAGCTACAAGCCCAATCTCTGCAGTGAGACCCTGTAGTCCCTGTACTAAGTACAAAGAATATAATGATAATAATAATAACAACAACTATAATAATAAAAAAGAATGGTGGCTCTCTGGAACGTAGGGGTGAAATAAGGAAGGGATAAGGGAGAAACTGATTAAAGGGTACAAAGTTTCAGCTGGACAGAAGGAATGAATTCTGAATGTCTCTTTTCAGCACAGTGATTGTAATGGCTGACCATGAGTATAGTAGATGAATGCGAAAGTTCCTAAGACAGTAGATTTTTTATGTTCTTACAAAAATAGATAAGCAGACAAGGTGCTAGATGTTAATAATTTGACCTAATCACTCCACAATATAAAGCGAAGCATCGCAGATACTAAGTATCTACAATTTGTCATTTTTCTGCCTGATAAGGCACTAAATCTTTTAGAAAATAATGAAGTGTGACAATATGACATGTTGGCAAAGTCATGGATCGATTGGAGCTCTCATGTACTGCTGTTGGGAATGCTAATAGTACAGACTCTTTGGACAATAATTTTTCAGTTTCCTGCAAATTTTAGTCACTTCTAGGTGAAAACAAGGAAAAAATGATTAAAAATGTCTATAAAATGACTGGAATGTGAACGATGACAACAGAATTATCTATAATATCCAAAACTTGAAATGATTCAAATTGCTGTCAATAAACAAATTGATAAGTAAAATATGAGCTAGCCACACAAATAGTTGTCAGCAACAAAACTCATACTATGAATGCATTCAACAGCATGAATGAATCACAAAATAATCACAATGAATGAAACAATCTAAACATAAACAACCACACACTATCTGATCCAACGTAATGTGGAAAATGCAGATTACTCCATTATGACAGAATGGATCAGGAATTGCCTGAGTAAATAGAGAAAGATGCCTCAAAGGGACAAAAGAGTATTTCATTCAGATAACACCTACAGCTCCAAATCTAGTGTCTGGGGAGCATTAAGCATCTCTATTGGTCTAATAGTGATTTTGCATGTTCTGGTGATATGTGAATGGAAAAGGATATTAAAGAGAGATCATTCTCTCTGTCCAGTATTCAATGGTGTATCCAGTAAAGAAGAAAAATTTCCCAGTTAGTAGAGGAAAGAACAAAAGTCAATAAAAGTTGTGAAATTGTGCTAGGTAGTCATTGTGAGGACATACTGCACAAGAGAGTGGGGAATTCCCTTGTACTTATTAAGAGCAGCGCCCTAGTTCATGTTCTGCACTTTTGCCTTTTGGAAGCTATAGCTAACCTAGTTTCCTTTCTGGCCATCTCTGAAAGAGGTGTTGGAGATGTGAGGTTCAGAAAATGATATCCCATAGATCCAGTGATATAGAGCACCTGGGTTCCCATATCTCATGTCTGACATCATGAAAGTCCTTAGACACTGCTTCAGAATCAACACCCCTTTGACTTTCTTCTTTTCGGAATCCTCATTGGCATTAAAGCCAAAGTTGAGAAAGGGAAGACAATTCCCTTCATTCTTCACCCTAAAGTCTCATTACCTGCCATAGGAAAGAAGACTGAAGAGTGTACTCACAGTTATGTGGAATTTATGATGTAAAAGGTACCGTCATTCTTGTGGGGTCCAATTGTTTCCCCTACAACATTTACTACCCCTCTCACTTATCTGCATCCTCATTCTCCCCTGCTCCTGTGGAAAGGGTTATAGCCGTCTGACTCATAATGAGAATGATTATCTTTCTGTACATGAGCAAACTTCTGCATTCTTTCCTCCTACTTAATCTACTATCTGACCATCCCAATTTTCTCCCAGATTCTAGAGATTATGCACTTTCTGTAACAATTAGGGGGTGCATCTCTAAATACCTGAGTATTGTCCTGGAAATTGAGCAACTGCAGGTGTTTTCAGGTTGAGCTCATGGACCTTGACTATACAAATCCCTATTTGCTTCCAGGCACTGTCAAATGCTTCTCTTTGCTTCTTGACCTTGTACCTTTAGTTCTTCTCTTCACAGCACTCAGGAGGATATCAAGCAAACCTAGGGCCCAAAACTTCTCATGCTTATATTTCCCTGCTCAAATTCTGGAAACAGGTTTCTAACAGTTTGAGGCCTCATATCATGGCACTATATTCTGTTTCATGACTGCTTGCCAAATGGCTACTTCTTGCCTTAGTCATTTTTCTTTTAATAGTATATTATATGTGACCAGTGTACTTTTAGTGTCCTGTTAGCTCACCTACACTCAGATTTATTTTAGGCCTTGTCACAGACATGGGCTTGCCCCAGGTTCTGGATGCAGGACTGCTGACTCGTGCCACAGTGGAGGCATGGTTCTTGTACCAGCACCTCACACTTCATATCTGAGACCTTAATGAAGGATGCTAGAATCTAGAAAAAGTAAATCCTGAAATCTCACAGATTTTCTACTTAGTTTGGGTCTTACTGGTGAAGCTAATCAAGTACAAGTGTTCTGCCCCACAATTTTTCTGGTCACGGATCTATTACACTGTGCTTTCTTGGCTGTGTGATCTGAAGGGAATTAATATCCTGTTGGATCATAAATATGAACAGAAATTTTGTGTGTTCCCAAAATTTCTGTTCATATTTAACAACTAGCACCTGACTCATATGGCAGCATCTAATTGCAAAAGTGTCTAAAATGATGAGTCTACTCCTATGTAGAGTTTAGCCAGTCTGTTAATCTAATGGGTTGGCAGAAAATTAGATACTTGTCATTTAGTGATAGTTCCCCTAACACAATTAAATGGGGTTGTACTGGGTCATTCAGGAGCTAATGCAAGATCAGAAAGCAAAAGTTACTTTCTAATATTGAAATGAATAAAAACGAAAACAACATGAAAAAGGTTGGCCTTCTTTAAGCATGATTTACAAATGTTCAGCACGTAAATTATATAAATTAAATCAAGATATGATGGAATATCATCAGGATCAAAGCATGGAATATAGTCACACAAAATAAAATTTAATTTATGTGTTAGCACACCCTGCAATTTGATGATTGCCCTCAGTTCTTATTTGTTGTTGCAGCACCAGTGAGCCTGGGGCCTTCATCCTGAGGCAGACCCTTTTTATCTTGAGATGGGATCTTGGTAAGGTGTCTACACTGGGCTCTGACTTTTGATTCCTTTGCTGTACCTTACCAGAGTGCTGAGATTATAGGCACAGGTCACCATGCCTGCCTCGATAACTACTTTAGAAAGGGAATTAAAGAGAAAAGAAAGACAAAATTTATATATCACTGAAAAAAAAATGAAAAACAAGAATCAAATATGTGTGAGTAGATACAAATAATCCAGTTGCATAGGAGAATGTATTTTCTACTGTAAAAGTGAGAATTCTTTGCCTTTGACCATAACTGAAGGACAATATTATTTGGGGCCATTTTCTATGTTTCTATCTTAATTAAAATTGTGTGGGGCTGGGGGGATAGCTCAGTAGAATAAGCACTTGCCTGGCAAGTGCAAGGACCTGAGTTCAATCCCTGGTTCTGCAAAAAAACAAAAACAAAAACACCTAATGATTAATTTAACAGATATAATAGCCATAATTTACTGACTATTTACTATACACCACTCATAAAAATGATATATTTTTTCTATTCCACTGGTAAAGAAACAAAATCATGCTGAAGAAATGACTTACACATTGAGCTACTAGAGATCCAGCCAGCAAGATGCACTTTGGAGTTCACACCAGATTCATCTGATACAAAATCTCTTGATACCAGCAATGTGCTCTTCTGCTCCTTGTGGAAATAGATACTTTGTTGGAAAAGGGAATGCTGGGATAGTGAAAGTTTCATCTTCATATAAATGAGTGGATCTGCCTTCTTGTTATATGAATCGAATAAATCTTGTGTGAGTTTTGATAGTTTATATGGTATAGTTTTTATATCTCATATGAAGAAAAAACAAAATTCAAACTCCAGGAATATGGATCCATTGATTATGTGATTGATATGATTATTTAGAAGACACTTAAACTTCTGCCTAGTAAATAATAGATATTAGTTCTCATTCTTAAGTCAGAAACATTCCACAGATGGCTCCAAATTTATTTTGGTGATTCCAAGATTGGACGACGTTTAAAATCAGAAGTTTTTTTTAATTTTTAAAGATAATAAAAATAGTACAAAAACAGAGGTGATACAGAATTTCGCTGAACAAAATGATAGGAATTCAGGAATGGTTACATGTTGTGTACGGTTACATGTTGTGTACAGTTACGTGTTGTGTACGGTTGTCTTCAGATTAGTTCTCCAGGGCTGAGGAGATAGCTTGACAGTCCAAGTGCCAGCCTGGCAAGCGCAAGAGCCTGGGTTGCATCCCTGATACCATATGTGGTGTCTGTGCTGGAGCCCTGGGTGCACTGTGACAGCCCAGAACCGGGCGTGGGGGTGCAAGCTTATAATCCCTGCAGTGGGGAGGTTGAGACAGGATCACTACTATTTTGGCATAGTGAGACTCTGTATCAAATAAATAAACAAACTATTTTTTTAAAAAAATTGGTCCAAAAATGGCCAAAAAAATAATCATTCACTATTCTTTTCAAAAGGCCAGTAGAAATCAGTAGTACAATCATCCAAGCTCTATGGTGCCAGTGTTAAGAGTTTTGTACGCACTTCTCTCCGTTAGGAGCATGCCACTAATCTGGCACTCAGCATCTTAAGGTAGAATGATTCTCTTTGGGACACAAAACATTAAGATCAACTTGAATGGACTATGCAACATTTGCATAAGTTAGTTCTTGCTTTGATTTTGGTCTTTATCATTTCACTTTATTCAAACATGAAAATCTTTATAAATCTAATTAATGTTAACCCCATGTTCTATGGTGTTATCCTTACCTGACTACATCAGTTCTGCCTGATCCCAGTGAACAGTAGATACTTGCCTTAAGCAGATTCTTGTTTGTCAATATTCTGAAATTTAATGGCAGTGTAGTCCGTCAAGATCCTCTTCGTCGAAGTGTGGGGCCACATGCCTGTAGTCCCAGCAGTATGGGAGGCTGAGGCACAAGGGTCACTAGTTGGAGCTCAACATGGACAACTTAGTAACTTAGTGAGACCTTGCCTCAAAATAAAAATCACGAAAAGGGCAGAGGATGTGGCTCTGTGTGAAGGACCCAGGCTAAACCCTGGTGCACAAACATGTGTGCACACACACACACATGCCTGCACACACACATACATGCCTGCGCACACACACACACACACACATGCCTGCACACACACACATGCCTGCACACACACATACATGCCTGCACACACACATACATGCCTGCACACACACATACAGACAGGTTATGTTCCATTAATGCTGTTTGTCTAGAACTTTTATGGGCTTTTTTCTTTTTGGACTGGACCATTGATCTGTTTACTGTCTCTCACTGGCTATGAGAAGAATGCATCTTGACTTCCTATGAATTGAAAATAATCCCTATATAGTTTTTTTTTTTTTTTTTTTTTTTTTTTTTTTTTTTTTTTTTTTTTTTTTTTTTTTTTTGCGGAACCAGGGATTGAACTCAGGCCCTTGCACTTGCCAGGGAAGCGCTTATTCCACTGAGCTATCTCCATGACCCCAATAATCCCTATATAGTAGGAATTGGAAATTTGCCTGATAATACATCATAAAACTGTATAATAATGAAGAAGTAGGAGTGAAAGAGTGAAAACGGAGAAATCGGTTAGCCAAATAAAAGATTGATATTTCTGATCCATTTTTTCTTGTTTCAGATCCAACTTAGAATATCTATAGGTTTCTATAGGTGTGTCTGTAAACAAGACTTACTTGTTCAACCACCATTTATCAGTAGTCATTGAATTTCCCACTGTTCTAGAAATAGCGATCTATCAGTGTGAACAGAAATGTTGGCAAAGGAGACAACTGATGCGCACCTTAATCAAACAATTTTGCTAAGGGGAGCCTGTGCGGTCCTATCTATGATTTTTCTTTCCTAAAACAGCTTACAGAAAGCAAAACTGACTCTCAGTGTTATTGATCCACATTGACATACTTAAAACCAACTTGGACGATCTGAGAAAGCAATAAAATTCATTGATTTATATGATCTCATAGCAATCTGACAGTAAGAAAATATTTAATTGAGGAGATTCCTACAAAATTCCCCAAACACAAGCAGATAGTTCAGTAGCTAACAATGTTTTTGATAGCAAAGGCCTTTTCCCCAAGTTGAGTCAACAGAGGGGCCTCCTACTCAGGGCTGTTTTCACTGGAGTGAGTTTGGCAGGGTAAAAAGTTTAAAGAGTAAGAAGCAAAACAGGAGGGTAGTTGAACTCTCAACATAATAGCTTCAGTTTTTCTTTTCTCACTGTGTTTGAGTCATCCCACGGTTGTAGTGAATCATTTAATCTTCCTGTATCTCAGTTTACAAACCAAACTCATGAGACTCCCCTGCCTTGAATTTGATGATGTCATTGGTTATTTTGGAGATTCATTACTAGAACCTAAATATTCAAAACTTGATTAAACAGGATGCACATTTTCCCAGTCTACTTCCATTTTAAAGAATTGCTTTAAAAAGGCAAAACTAAGGCAGGTGTAGTGATGGGCACCTGTGAGCACAGCACATGGGAAGCCAAAGCAGGAGGGTCACAAGTTGAAATCCAGCTTGAGCAACAGTGACTTAGCAAAAATGCATCTCAAAAAGAAAAAAAAAAAAAAAAAAAAAAAAAAAAAAAAAAAAAAAAAAAAAAAAAAAAAAAAAAAAAAAAAAAAAAAAAAAGGCTCCAGATGCATCTCACTCTTAGGACAGGATCAAAATGGAATCAGGGCTCAAAACACTCTCATGGGAGGGATAAATGGCAGGGTTGTCCCTGTGCTCAAGCCTGTGAGTGACTCAGGAACAGACTGCCTATGACATGAACGTTGCTCCAGGATCACCTTCTCGTGCAAGGCCTCCTGTGGTGGAAGCTGATGGGTAAGTAGGGCTCTTATCCAGTCTCACACACAGGCACTACCCAGGGAGTTCCTCTCAGAGGCCCAGGAGACATCTGGTTCCCTGGAAATTATGCAGGACCCAGATAATCACACACTGTCCAGCATGTTGGCTGTCTGCTGTGAGCCTCTTTGGTAATCAGAGAATTCTATTTCTGTTCACTCATTCCTGAAAGACAGTGGATGGATGTGAGGGAAGAGAGAGAGAAATCAGCCATTCCCCTTTTTCTGGCAGAACCAAGGATTGCACTCAGGCCCTTGCATTTGCCAGGGAAGCACTTATTCTACTGAGCCATCTCCCCGGCCCCAGCCATTCCAGAAGGAGAGCTAAGAGCAAAAGCTCTTGGGAAAGTGACTCAGGGCACACCCTTAGAAATAAGAGGGGCTCAGAGTGGCTGGCCATTCTCCAGTTCAGTGGTTCTCAAGAGGGGACATGCGGCAGTATCATGAGGCATTTTCCAGTTATAGCTGAGGTGGGCTGTTGAGAACATAGAACTGAGGCAAGGGTGGTCCCCAGAAAGAGCTTAAATCACCTTTTCCTTTACATTTTTCCCAAATCTTTCCATTTGGATCAGAATTGTTCATTATTCATTACCTTGGAATATCATTGCCGTCAATGATATTTCACACAGACATGCGAGTAAGCTTTGAAAATACTGCTTTCTTATAATCATACATTATATTGGTGGAAGATTGTTTTTAATGGGAGAAATATCAAATGCCTAGCTGCTACTGTGTGAGGATAATTTTTTTTTTTTTTTTGAAAGTCTCTGGTTTCTACTCCCAATAGCCGCAATCTGGAGTTTATCATTAGATATTGGCTTTTGTTATGGTTCATACCTAGACGTCCCTTCCCACTTGATGCCTACTTCATGTCAGTGGGGCTCTCAGGAGATGGCTGGATTATGTGATACTGGGCACGTTTTAATTTGAAATACCTAATAAAATGTAAATGATTTGGAAATAGTTGTTATACTATATTCTTAAGGGAATAGTGACCTAAAAGAGCGTGTACCTGTTCAGTACTGATACAACTTAGTTTTCCAAATATCTGTCATCCCTAGTTGGCAGACTGGGAGGATGCAGTGCCCATGGAGGCATAAGGCTAACTATAGAATACAATGGTGAAGAAAACAGACCTTCCTGAGCTCAAGTCCAGGTGCTTATCTTTTAGGGACAACTGGCCTTTGGGATTCACTTTCTTTTAAACTATAACTGGATTCAATACAAGTTTCCCTTTTAGGGTTAAATACATAGATATAACCCTTACAACAGTATCAGGCCTATAAATGCAATTCTTGTAAAGTGACAGCAGTCATTAGAAAGGAGTTATAACTCTTACTGTCCACTTAATTAGTCATAACAAGTACCTAAAAGTCCTCTTGACCTCTATCTTATTAAAATCTCTGTGAGATTTAGATAATTTCCATATTCTGTAACGTATGTTTCCTTCCTTGGTATTCAGGAAGTGTTTCACCCTTTCTGCTCCCTTTCTTTTTACACATGCTGGCAACCGCCACTTTTGTGCATTGCACTAGTGACTCAGCAACTAGTCTTCCTTGCGCTGTGGCTGTCTTCCTTCCAAACTCCTCTCTCGAGGACAGCGATGTGTAATACTAAACCCATGGATGAATACCTCTTATCTTGGTCTTTTAAATGTGTCCCATTTCTACTGTCTTTATCAATTATATTCTCTTCAGCTGGTCAAATAGCTCAGCAGATTAAAGAGCCTACAAGCAGGTGCAGGAGCCTGGGGTTTTATCCCCGGGCCTGCTGTGCCAGCCCTGCCCCCGGGAAACTCTGAGACAGCAATTGAGGCTGGGCGTGGTCGTGCACACCTGTAATCCCAGCTTTGGGAGGCTGTAAACAGGTAGATCACTACGAGTCTGATCTAGTAGTGAGACCCTGAACACCCTCCCCTAAAATGCAAAAAAAAAAAAAAAAAAAAAAAAAAAAAAAAAAAAAAAAAAAAAAAAAAAAAAAAAAAAAAAAAAAAAAAAAAAAAAAAAAAATTATACTCTCTGTAAAAGAAATTAAAACAAAAAGACAAGGAAATAAAAAAAAGATTTCCTGAAAGCAAGCACCAATATCCAATTATTTCCCCAATCTTGTATAACTGTACCTGTTAATATGAACAACAGATTTGATAATAAAAGTAGATAATTAGCTATTCCTGTTTTGAAAATCTATAACATATGCATTGTATGTTACCTTGTTTCTTTTTTTCTATTTGTTTTTGCTTCTGGTTTTACTCGGCAAAATAAATTAAATTAAATTTCACTGAATCCAGACAGGTTTTCAATAAATACGGATCTCTTCACATCAATTTTCTGCCTAACCTCATTAAGTGTCTTCCAAAATTGTCCTAGTAGTTGATGAGAGATCCCTTATGACCGTTCTGTTACTGTGTTTGTGCTCTCATTTTTTTCTCTCTGATACTTCTTTCCTCAGTATTGGAGCCACTTCATCTACTTTGCACTGTATCAGTGCTTTCTAAGAACAGTTTTCATTGCACAACACATAAAAAATAATAACACTTTGATCTCTAACAACACAGCTGCATGACTAGGGCACATTAGTATGTAAGGTTTGTTCTTTCAGTTGAAGATCTCATCACCAATGCCAGGAGTTAAAGTATCCATTTCAGTAGCCACCATAGCCAGTTCCAAAATGCCTCTAGAGAGTGAGCTAATGCTTTACATCTCAGATGAGAAGGCACTTTCTCCACAAGCCTTTATGGCTGGACCAGATAGTTTTTATTTTATTTTATTTTATTTTATTTTATTTTATTTTATTTTATTTTATTTATTTTATTTTATTTTATTTGTATTTAGTACAGAGTCTGACTACACAGATCAGACTCATAGTGATCCTCCTGCTTTCAGCCTCCCAAGCTCTGGAATTGCAGGCCCACACCACCACGCCCAGTCTTAGTTGCCCTGTCAGAGCGCCCCTGGGGATGGTCTGGCATGGCATGTGGTACTGGGGATGGAACCCCAGTCCCTGAACTTTGCCTAAGCAGGTACATTAGTCCACTGAGCTATCTGGCCAGGCCCCCCTCTTTTTTATTTTAAAGAAAAGAAAAAAAATTAAAAACCCATAAAAATGATTCAGTATTTCCAACAAGATGATAGGAAATCAACAATAATTGCTATATTGTTATCTTCAAAGTAGTTGTTCAGATTACCAGATGTAGGCATGTAAAAATGAACAAATGTTAAGCATTATTTGCTCCTTTCAATAAACCAGTAGGAATTCGTATCACAATTATCTTAGCTATCATATATGTATATACATGTATAGATATGCATACATATACATAAATACATACATGTATTATTTTTCCTTCCCTCCTTTCCTCCTTTGTTTCTTTTCTTCATCCCAATTATTCTTTCCTTTTAAGCAGTTTCTTTCCCTTTCACAGTGTCTATTGTACTTTTGGATCTTATTGATTTTCAGATTATTACACAAAGAAAACAACACTAGTACTCCACTGTGTAAAAATAGTGTATCTTTTTTATCCATTCCTCAGTTGATGGGCATTTGGTTTGTTTCCAAGATTTACCTATGATAAATTGCACTGCTGTAAACATGGGTGCATATTATCACTGTGGTATGATATTTTAGTTCTGGAAAAATGCTCAGGAGGGGAATAACTAAGTGCAATGGGTCCTTTAGTCCCTGTTTTATGAGAAATCTCCACATTTATTTTCATAATGGTTGTGCCACTCTACGCTGTCACCAACTGTGGAGAAGGGTTCCTTTTTCCTCACAGGCCCATCAGCATTTGTAGCCATTCTTTCTCAGATAACATGGAACCTCAGCATGGTTTAAAATTTACATCTCTTGAATGATCAATGGTGTTGAATTTTTTATATATTTATTTGTCATTTATATTTCCTTATCTGAGAAGTGTGTATTTATCTCACATGCCCATTTTTGGATTTGGCTTTGGCATTTTGGGGGTCTGATTTGTTAAATTCCTTGTATGCTCTAGATAGAAGTCCTTTGTCTGTGGGACAGTTGGCTAATATTTTTTCCCCAATTCATGAGCGTTATTTTATACTCTGCTGGTCATTTCCTTTCATGTGCAAAATCTTTTCAGTAATAGGAGAACTCAGTTGTTGATCCTTCGAAGTATTTCCCATGTAGTTTTATTTTTTTTTGTTCATGAACTCTGTGCCTAAAACCTGTATCTTCAAAGTTCTACCTCCTTTCTATTCCAGTAGATTACGTATTTTTGTTTTAATATTTAAATCCTTCAGCCTTTTCCCCCCCTTTTTGATAAACTTGGATAGGACTTTATAAATTATATTTATTGTTTTAAAGAAACATTTTTTTTTCTTTGCGGAACTGTGGATTGAACTTAGACCCTTGAACTTGCCAGGGAAGCACTTATTCCACTGAGCCATCTCCCCAGCCTCAGAACAAACTACTGATTCAGCAGTTTTTGTAGTATTCTTTAATCTCCATTACATTAATTTCTGCTCTGATCTTTATAATTTCCTTCCTTCTTTGGACTTTCGTCTTTGACTTGCTCATCTTTTTCTTGAAGCTTGAGGTATAGCATTAAGTTGTTTATTTTTCTCATTCTGTTTTCCTGATGTGAGAATTCACCACTATAAATTTCCCTCTGAAGGTTGCTTTTATTTCATCTGACAGGTTCCAGTAAATTGTACTTACAATTTTCTTTGTAAATATCATTTAATTTCTATAATATCATCTATGACCCACTGGTTGTTCTGGAGGGTGTTCTTTAATTTCCATGTGCTCATGAAGTTTTTAATGTCAATAATTCCCAATTTCATTGCACTGTGACATGGGATAATTTCAGTTCCTTTTCATTTACTTAAGCATGTTCTATGGGTTAGTATATGGTCTATTTTAGAGAATGTCCAATGAACTGCTAAAAAAACAGAGTGTATATTCTGATTTTGTTGGGTGGAACATTGTGAAAGTTCACCAAGTCCATTTGTTCACAAGTTTGGTTCAGTTATGTAATTTCTTTGCTGATTTTTTTTTTGTCTAGTTGATCTATCTCTTTGTGACAATGAGGAATTAAATTCTCCCATTAGAGTTGTGTTACAGTTTATATGATTTTTATGTTTATTACTATTTGTCTTTTTTAGAAAAGATTTATTTATGGCCTCACTACTCAACTTGGATTCATAGTGATTCTCCTGTCTCAGCCTCACCAGCACTGGGATTACAGACAGGTGCCTCCATGCCCAGTTTCAGTGGTTGGCACAGAGCAGGTCTTGCATGGCATGTGATACCAGACATTGAACCTGTTCCTTGAGCTTTCTTTTTTTTTTTTTTTTTCTTTTTTGAGACAGGGTCTCACTATGCAGTTCAGGCTGGCCTTAAACTTACTTTGTAGCTCAGGCTGGTCTCGAACTCACAACAATCCTCCTGCCTCAGCCTCCCAAGTGCTGGGATTATAGGCATGCGCCACCACGCCTGGCTCCTTGAGCTTTCTAGGTAGGCATTCAGATGGCCAAGCTATCTCCTGGGGCCTATTTGTCTTATATAGTTGTATGCTCCTCTATTTGGGGCATATATATATATTTATGAATATTATCTCTTCCTCTTGCAATTTTCCTGTAACAAGGATGCAGAGACATTCTTTATCTCTTTTGAACATTTTTGGTATGAAATTAACAGTGTCTGTAAATAAAATAGCTACTCCTGCTTTTTGCTGGGTTCCTGTCACATGAAGTGTTGGTGTCCATCTGTTAACTTTCATCCTATGAATTTTCTTTTTTTGGTGTAGCATCTCATACACAGCTTGGACTCACAGTGATCCTCTTATTTTCAGCCTCCCTTGTGCTGGTATTATAGATATGCACCACCACACCCGGACTCCACCACTGGCTCAGCATGCATAGAGATGGGGCTGGTGTGGCTTGCAGTGCCAGTGATCAAACCCTGGAGCCTGAGCTTGCCTAAGCAAGTGCTCAGTCTGCTGAGCTATCTTGCCAGCCCTACAAATTTTCTTTTGGGTTCAATGTATTTCTTCTATATATCATGTCAATGGATTTTCCTTTTCGATCCACTCTGCCATTCTGTTTCTTTTGAGTGGTGAATTGAGGCCATTTATATTGTGAATGTAACTGATACATGTATAATTATCTTTGTTATTTTATTTTCCTGCTGTTTGTATTTGACCACACCCATCTATTAAATTGCTTACCCTGATTGGTGGTTCTGTTCTATGGTTGTCCTTGTAATTTGTGGTCAATTTTTGTTTCGTTCTAGGATATCTTTTAGTACTCTTTGTAGGGTTGGCTTGATAGTCATGAATTTCTTCTGTGGTTCCTTGTCATGGATGTATCTTATTTCTTAATTTTGATAGTTATTGCTTCTGGGTACATCAATCTGGGCTGGAAGTTTCTTTCAGGACCTGGAATGCTTCAATCCAAGCTCTTCATGATTTGATGCCTTGTGTTAAGAAATCTGCTGTGATTCTGATGGGCTTTCCTTAGTGATCTGCTCCCTTTTTCTAAAAGTTTGTAATCATCTGTTCTCGTGGTGAATTTCTGGGGTCTTGATTATTACATGCCTGGCTGTAGATTTATTTTGGTTATATCTAATTGAAGTTATATATGCCTCACTGATGTGTATGTCAGATTCTTTTCTGATGCTTGGACCATTTTCTGCTATTAGTTTTGCAGATAGTCTTTTTATGTCATTTTTGTTGATGCCTACTTTTTTATTGACATCTATCAATCTTACATGGTTTTTCTTTACTTTGTCTTGCAGCTGTTGAATTATTATTTCCTGCCTGGTTCCTTATTTTTAAGAGATCTTTCCTTTTGCAATTGCTAACTGAAATGCTGTCTTCAAGGTCTGAAAGTCTATTTTCAGTTTGATTCAAGTGGTTTTGCCGACTTCCAGTGGAATTTTTAATTTTCTAGCTATCTCCTTGAATGTTTCATGAATTTACATTCTTTCCTATATTGTTGCAAAATTTTCAGCATTTTTCAATGCTATCTTTTTTAATGTGTCTCTTTAGATTTTCTGAGTAATCATTTCATTATGGTTGTCATTTCTGTTTATATCTGAGAGATTATTGCTGACCTGACTTTTTTCCATATCTTGATGAAGTTGTTTCTTTTCTTCATTTGCTGTCATTTCAGAAATTTCAGGTGTGCGACTTCCAATTTCTTCTATGTCAGTGTCTCCTGCACTTGATTTGGATGGCTGGACACCTGAGATTGCATTTTGCTTCTTTGTTTTGACACTTTTTATTTCAAAATAATTTGTTAGTTAGTTTGTTTTTTTTGGTGAGTTCTATGAGTTTTGGTACTAAGTCACTATATTACTCATATCAGGGCCTCCCTAGGAAGTCTGAAAAGAACTTCAGGGATATCTGTTTTGTGTAGGAGATTCTTGGTTTGGGTCTATCCCAAGATCTTACCTTCCCAATTAATTGAAAGTGGGATGTTGGCTTCTGTTTGCCTCATCCTCGGTGTCTTAGTGTAGGGATGTGGTGAGTGTATTACCACAGAGATTCCCAATATTGCTACACAGGGGAGAAAAACGATTACAACAGATATGACATCCTAGCCACAGTAGTACAATTAGTAATAAGTCTAACTTAGAAACTGACTAACTGTGGTAACTATTGATTTTGTACTCCAGAAAATACAAGGAAAACTGTATTTTATAGTTATATAATAGTTATATAATAGAAGCAATCACAAATTAAGATTTTGTATGCAAAATGTCTTCCTTCATTAGAGTGGATTTGCCGTGGGTTCCTCTGGACAAGATGGCCGCCATGACTAACACTTACTCTGCTTGTTGACTGACCTGCACTGCAGGAATATGGGCCAGGAACAAGGGTTTTTCCAGGTTGAGGCTCCTTGGATGGCAGAGGGGTGGTAAGTGGGGTCCTTTCCTTCTCCTGTGTGGCTCACCAAGGTTCTCAGTGGTCACAGTTGAGTGTGAGATGGTGGCCATGGAGGCCTGGAGCTTCTTCTCTCTCCACTGGTTCACTGAGGCTCTTAGGCTCAGCGTGGCTCCCATGACAGTGGCTGGTGGGGGAGCAACAGAGTTTCTGGGTCAGATATTTTCATATATGCTAATCATTGAATTAAAAGAAAATAAAAAGGAAAGAAAAAGAAAAAGAATCTCTTATTTCTATCTTCTCTGGTCTTTTCGGCTAAATGTATTGAATTTTTAACACTTCTCTGTTTTTGCATTTTCTTAACTTTTCTTTATTTCTCTTTGTTCCCTGTCTTCCAGTCATCTCTATACTAAAACTGTACACAGCGTGGATCTTACTCTATCTAGGGAATTTATCTCAAACTTCCCTGTGCTCTCAGCAGTAACTCTTAGTATTTCAGGTATCAGTATTTCTTCACAATCTCTGTGTTTAGGGCCAGTCAACTAGCTCAGTGGGTTAAAGCGCCTGATTAGGCAGACACAATGGCCAGGGCTCAAGGGGCACGCTGAGATGGCCACTGAGACTGGGTGTGGTGTCATGCGCCTGGAATCCCAGCACTTGGGAAGCTGAAAACTGGACAGTCACTATGAGTCTGATCTATGTAGTGTGACCCTGTAGACCCTGTACTAACTACATAAAAATAAAATAAAATAAATGAATCACTAAAGAAAGTAATGTCTAATTTCCCAACTCTTTGGGAGGCTGAACACAGGCTGATCACTATGAATCTGATCTATGTACTGAAACCCTGAGGCCCTGTAGAACCTTACTAAAAAATAAATAAATAAAACAATCTCTGTCTTGAAGTGACCAAACAGAACTGACACGTTTTATTCCATCCCTTCCATGACTGGTAGGCTAGATAGTTGTTGGCAAACAAGACAGCAAAATGGACCCAGATGTGCAGGCAGCCTGCACCGAGAGGAGCCTCTGCATTGTACTCTAGCTGATGCCAAGATAGCAAGGGAGAGAGCCAAATAAGGGGAGGGGGAAACCTGGCTGGTAAAAATGGGGAAAACCAGGCATCAAGGTATGCTGTGTTGGGCCATTCTTCCTTGTTGTATGAAATTTAGGAAACAGAAGCCATTATGACAGCCAACAGGAATCAGGGAAGACATCTAAAATAATGCTACCGACAGCTCAGAGTATTTGAACTATCTCATTTTTTTTCCTTTTATGTCTTGTTTTTAAATTCATTTTTATTCATTATTTTATTAGTATGTATTTGCAGTATGTAATGTTTACATTCTTCATGTGGGGCTGGTACACACATAACACATTTTTATTCCATTTTCAATTTGCTTTCCCTTTTCTCCTTCCCTTCCTCCAACATCTCTTGGTTCTCTTCCCATCTGAGAAAGATCCATCTAGATATTTCTTGTCATCTATCCTTTGCTTTCTTCTTTATTTATAATTTGGGTTTCTCATATAAGAAAAAGTAGGCAATATTTAAGCCTATGGGGGCAGTTTATTTCACTTAACATCATGCCTCGAGGTGCATACGTGTTTCTACAAGTGACTCCAGTTTAACTTTCTTTGGGGCAGAGTAGCACTCCAGTGTGTTTGATTTATTTGGTGAACTTATTCTGACCACTGGAGACTTTCTTTTTAAGGATCTCATACATTGGAAAGCTTGAGTTTGTATTGGAAACTGATTTTACTGTTCACACAGTATTTATATGGGCATTCTTAAATTACAAATATTCTTTCCAGTTGTCCTCTTTTCAGTCCTTATTTTCCTGAAATATTAATGTTGTTCTCAAAGCTCTTATAATTTTTGCCCTGTTCCTTTCTTACTTCATGTCATAAATCTAGGTAAACTCATTACTTTTGTTCCAAATCTCTGTATCCACCCTACATCTGCCTTCTAAATTTCAACCTCACAGAGCACATTATCCACTGAAAATATACATTTGTATTTGTATATACAAGGCCAAAAGAAACTTCCTGGATTTCTGATTGATTGATTGATTGATTTAATTTATATGGCAGAACTGGGGATTGAACTCAGCCCCTTGAGCTTGCCAGGGAAGCATTTATTCTACTGAGCCATTTCCCTGGCTTAAACTTTGTTTTATTTTTTGCAGAACCAGGGATTGAACTCAGGCCCTTGCAAGTGCTTATTCATGGTGCTCAGGCTGCAGAGGTGAACAGTGAACTTGAACCTGAGTATGACACTAGCTCAAGGCTGTCTCTTCAGTGAGAAGATGCCGCACCATGAGATGGGGGAATGCAAACTCATGCTTGCACATCCCTCTGTGCTTCTTTGTTTTCTTTTTTGAGACAAGGTCTAATTAAATCATTCAGTACTTAGACTGAGCTTGAAATTGAGATCCTAAACCTTGTAAGTCTCCCAGTGCTGGGATTATAGGTATGCACCAGAACACCCGACCAAGCGTTAGCCTTCATTCACACCCTGCTGAGGTGAATTTGTTGAATGACACCACCCAGATACAGGGCTGCGTAATATGGCTTTGAATTATGCTTAGAAGAATATCACAACCTCATGAGCATGTAGAATTATCTTAGGAACACTATAATGTCAATATTAATAAGAATACTAATTCTAGCTACTTTAGAAGAAATTGAGAAATTGTTATGAACAGCTATATACATTCTCATGGACTTTACAGGTAATACATAAACTAGACTCAGGTGAAGCTTAGAAAAAAGAGATTGAAAAATACAAGGATTTCATTCAATTATCAGGTTTTTAGAGTTGTCTTTTATTGGTCTTTCCTTAAGAAAGGTTTTATTGCTTCCAACATACAGTCATACTGGCCCTTCTGATTTTTCAGCAGCAGGTATTCATTTTCCTAAAGCACAATGCCAACTATAGGTCACTTTGGCATGTAGTTATTTTCTCTAAGGCATGGATGGTTCATACACAGTCTTTTACTTATATTTATGTCTCACAGATCTTAACTTGATATGTTATAAGATTTCAAATAGTGTCATTTCATTTTGCTGTGAGCGTATTGTTAATAGTCTCTGACCCAGGGGCTCTGGTATTGGATCAGCCTAGTGTAACTTGTTCTTTCAAAAAGGCATCTAATCTAAGTCAAGAAAACACAAGGCAATCAGCAGCAGCTAAGAAAACCTTAAATATGAAAAGAAAGACCCTGAAGTAATTTGAAAGCGGCAGGGAATGATACAGTCTCATTCACAACAAAATTTGGATTGCTTGAAAATCTTTGATTATGTACTGAATATCTGTAAAAAGTACAGCATTTGGATATTATTATGTGGCCACAAGGAGACTTGAATTTAAAGTTCTTTTTTTGTGTGTGTCTTTTTGAGACAGGGTCTCACTATGCAGTTCAAGCTGGCCTTAAGCTCAATTTGTAGCTCAGGCTGGTCTCGAACTCACAACAATCTTCCTGCCTCAGCCTCCTGAGTGCTGGGATTGCAGGCCTGCACCACCATGCCCAGCTCAAATTTAAAGTTCTAATGAAAGAGAAAATGTTTGTGTAGCACATTTGAAAAATAGAAAACCAATATTTTTTCATCTTTAGAGAACCAAAGCCAAGAAATACTGATCCTTGTGATGCCTAAAACATTTTCACTTTATAGGGTAGTTTAGAAATATATAACAAATTTTATATATTAAAGGACAGTAAAAAGCTTTGGCTAGGCATGGTGATACACACCTGTCATCCCAACACACAGGATTCAATGTCACAAGGATTGCTGAGTTCGAGACCAGTCTGAGTGAGACCTTGTTTCAGAAACAAACAAGCAAACAAATAACACAAAAAAAGAAGTTTTAAAGAAGCCAGACATAGTGGCACATGTCTGTAACTGGGGCACTCTGGAAGGATGAAGTGTGAGATCAACTTGAGTAACTGAAATTTGAGCTCATACATTTCTATTTTTATTTCTTCTTTTGAGTTCTTAAATAGACAGACTATATGATATTTACACATGTGGGTCTGATTTATTTCACTTATGAGTATATCTTCAAGTGGCATCCACTTAAATATAAAGGGTTCGAGTTCATCATTCTTTATAGCTGAGTATTACTCCATTGTGAAAAATACCACATCTTTTTCATCTATTCCTCAGGTGACTGGCATTTTGATTGTTTCCAGGATTTAGATGTCACAAATTGTGTTGCTATGAACATAGGTGCACATATATCACTATGATATGATGTTTTTAGTTTTTCTGGGAAAATTCCAAATGGGTAAATTAGGAACTTAGTAAGACCCAGTGTCAAAAAAAAACAATAAAAAAAGACTGGGAATGTAGCTTACTTTTGAGGCCCTGGATTCAGTCCCCAGTGCTACACACACACACACACACACACACACACACAGAAAGTTTTAAACACATGTGGAGGATTTAAGGTGAACACATAGTACATACACTGGGTCAGAATTCATTCTAACGTGAAAAAATGAGGGGCTACCTTGGCCACCCCTTTCCCATATTAAGTGAGGTCACTCAAGCTTGCACTCCAAGCAGGTGTTCAGCTCAGTCCCAGAGGCCTTGCAGTACAAGTGGCTGGGCACTGCCAAGAGCAGTTCAGTGAGCTTCCTGCAGTAAGACAGAGAGAAGACACACAAGACCAGGGGATTTGGGCAGACCCTCACTTCTACCTTATCAGCTGCAGCTAGAATGGTGATCTAAAAAGGGCCAAAAAAGACATTCTGAGATCTTCATCTCACACTAAAGATAACTTACTGATTTGGCATGATCCTGCCTCAAACTAAAAAGCCAAAAGGGCCAGGGATGTATTTTAGTGTGCAGCTCCTGGGTCCAGTCTTTAGCATTACATAACTAGTATAACTGCAGACTAGTGTGACTTCCTTCAAAAGGTATCTAATCTAATCTAATCTAATCTAATCTAATCTAATCTAATCTAAACCAGTAAGACAAGGCAGTCAGCAGCAAAGTGAAGCTTAAATATGAAAACAAATGGTAGAAAAACCGTAGATAGAAAGGTAAAGGAAAGGTAGCTAGAAAGATAGAAAAATGGTACTTCTATTTCCATTTTAATAGAGAATTGCTACAAAATTAATAACCCAAAGTAAGCAGGGCCTCTGTGATGAAAATTCCTCCACAAAAAGGGAGGCTATGCTACAAACTCAATTCCCTGCTTGGACAGGCAGCCAGCATTGCTGGTTACCTGTGTGTTGTTGCTTGTTTAGGGTTCTGATGGCCATCAGAATTCTTGACATCAGCCTTCCCCCTGAACCTTGTCCTGCCCTGTGTTATTGTCAAATGAATCAGCCTTATACTTGTGGAGTCTTAACAAACCACATTAGGTGCTGGAGAGAAAGAGGCCATGAGCAGTTCAGTGAGGTCTTGTATTTTGGAGCTAGGAAGGGACCTGCAAGTAACTTAGTAAAATCTGGCAAACTATAGATGAGGAAATGATCTGGAGAAGGTGATGAGTTGCCCAAAGTCACTTACAACATGTGTAAGTGACTCTGCCCAGCCCTGCCACATCAAATGCTAGTATTTTTCCCACTTTGCCATTTTCCTTTACCAGTTTCCCATGAAGAACCATCTACTGGCTTCATAGTTCTAGGACTCTGAACTCCAGGACTTATAACCATCTTTCTGCATTGGAAATTCAAATTGTAGCCAGACTTAGCGTGTTGAAAGAAGTTGCCTGGCTTCTAGAGTAAAATCTTGGTGCTTTTATTTGATGTCTTTGTGAGCTTTGGTAAACACTTCATGTTTTTAGGGTTAGATTCATTGAAAATAAAACATGGACCTCAAAAAGGTTACTATAGGCAGGGTACATGGCACATGCCCATAATTCCAATACTCTTGGGATGGTGAGGAAGGAGAATTGCAAATTTGACCTCAGCCTGGGAAGGTACCAAATTCTGTCTCAGTTACTCTTCTCTTGTTCATTGCTGGGACAAATACCTGATACCCAAAATGAGGGAAGGAAAGGAAACCTCACAGTTACTGGAGGTTTCAGTCCATACTCAGCTGCCTCCAAGGCAGACTGGCACCTGCCAGACAGCAGCCTTTCATGGCATTGGCAAAAAGCAAGGGCACAAGGAAGGAGTAGCACAACAAATGGCAACAGAGAGCGAGTCTGTCTCCCTTAAATTGCATTCAGGTTATGTGCCCCTGGCTGGGTGTACCATTCACACCCATAATCCCAGCAGTACTAAGATTCCTAATCCCAGCCTTGACCATGAATTAATTCAGACTCTAGAAGTCCCTGCCTCATGACTGCATGAAGAGGCTTTGGGGGGGACAACTAGACACAAACCATAACAACACTAAGCCACCTTATCTTTGATGAAGGTGCAAAACATGTTCACTGGAAGAAAGATCTTTCGAATTCAATGAATTTAGGTAGAACTAATAAACATGTTTAATGATAAGATCAAACATTAAAAGAGAATTGACAGTATAAATACAAGATGTTTGGCCTTTCTTTGATGTTCTCTGTGCCAGGCAGACTGACTACTGTAAAAAGTTTTTTTTTTTTTTTTCCCCTCACCTCCCCAGAGCCCTGAAGAGGCTGCCAGCTATCCTGAGCCTTTGCTCCATCAGGAGACTCATGCCAGCAGAGGACTGCCACCCATGGTGGTAGCTGAAATGGAGTCTGCCTTTGTTCAGCCCTGGAGAGTAGAATCGCCTCCTTTGTGTGTACTGCTTTCCAATCCTGCTAGCTTGTAATTAGAGGGTAACCTCAACTCTAACCTGGGAAACTTACAACAGTACAACAAAACACAATTTCCCAACAGTCACTGAGTCTCTGTCGCTAGGATACATTTCTCCTTTGTCCGTAGATTACTACTCGTTTGTGGTCAGAATGATCTTTGATGTGATATTTCTTCTGCCGAAAATTTTAGAGCCATGGACAACTGTACAGTCTGTAGTAAAGGTTTTTTTATTGCTTAACAATTATTCACTTTTGTCACTTTCTCTTTGATCCAGTGGCACACAGGGAGACAAATGAGTGGCGAACTATTTGTTTCCTAGGTTACAACAAAAATTCCACATTTGTATCCTACTGTGCTTTGTATTATGCTTTCCCTGTTATTACCTATCCATTGTATAAGACTGGCTGAATACTGCTAATAAGTAACCAGTAAGTACCATAGAAACCATGCTCTAGGCTCATAGCATATCAGAGCTCTATGATTTATAGTCTAAAACATTTTTTTATTTTTCATTTTACACAGATATATTCTATAGAAAGGATGCAAATTTTTGTTATAACTAGTGGATATATACATCTAATAAAGAGGCTTACTTTTTCATACTAAAGCTATACTATGGCAACAAATTGCTCAGAATTACAGCTTTTATCAGGAGGCATTTCCCGACTGTAATGTTCTGTTTAATTCATTGTTTCAGTTGAGTATCTGAGCAAACATTTGGAGATCTGGATTATTTTGGTTACATACTAAACAAGGAGATAAATGAAGTGGATTCAAACATCTACTCACTCAGCCTCCTGTGAAAGCCAAACATTGTTTTAGGGGTGCTGGCAATACTTGTGAGTCTGAACAGGAGAAAAAAATACGTCATCAAATAAGCCCAGGTGTAGCTGAACTACACTAATGACCTCTATTAAAGAGCTGGCAGTAGAGACTGGTTTGCCTGGAGCGCAGTCTCTTGGGATTTGTATGCTTGAGAGATCTGGGACATGTTTTCCATTTAAAACCAAATACAATACTTATTTTTGAAAAAAAATACTTACGTATCTGGGCAGCTGAGGCCTGACAGAACTCACTCTCATGTAGACAGGTAAGATTGGGTGAAAGCCAAGTGATTATATGCTTAAAAGTTAAAATGCTAATTTTTTGGTTGTATATTTTATCACAAGTCAAGAATTAATAACATAGCCCACCAAAACACATTAAACTGTAGGTTTAACATAGTGAAATATATATATCAATAAGGCTGTTCCTTAAAACAAGTAAAAATAAAATAAAATTTAACATTCTGTCCCCCATGAAGTGTTTTCCATTCTAGTCTTTTGTTTAGTGTATTCATTCCCTTTCTGTGTTTTGAATAGATCATAGCTTTGACCTTATTAATATATTGCATTTGTTTTTATATCTTTTGAGATACAATTTTTGTCCTATAAAATTTATTTCTTTACTGTACTTTTGTTGATTTTATTATATACTAGAAATGTGCAATTGTTAAAACTCATAACTTTAAATACAAGTAACAAGTAAATACATGAAACAATGCTTAGCATGATTGGTTATTCAAGAAATGCAAATTCAAACAACACTGAGATTCCATCTCACTCCAGAAAGAATGGCTAACATCAAGAAATCAGCCAATAAGAAATGCTGGAGGGGATATGGGGAAAAAGGTACCCTTTTCCACTCTTGTTGGGAGTGCAAACTAGTACAAGAATTATGGAAATCATTGTGAAGATTACTCAAAAGATGAAGGTTCCATTCATCCCAGACACCCTGCTCCTGGGTATTTTTCCTGAAGAACTGAAAACATCATTCACAATGATATATGTGGATCCATGTTTATAGCTGTGAAATTTGTCACAGTTAAATCTTGGAAGCAACCCAAATGCCCATCAGTTGAGGAGTGGATAAAGAAGATGTCATATTTCTACACAATGGAGTATTACTCAGCTATAAAAAGGATAAATTTGAGCATTTTATTGGTAAATGGATACAACTAGAGACATTCTCTTTAATGAAATAAGTAAAACCCACATGAGCAAACATGTATTATCTCCTTAGTATGAGGACCTGAAAGAGAAAATAAAATCTGAAGGGTACAGTAGGTATTGGGAAAAATGGAATGAATCAAAATGAAAGAATTACTGAGTTGTGAAGGACAGGAGAGGGAGTGTGGGAAAGAGATATATCTGTGTACACAGGCAGGCTTGTTTAGACAACTGCACTGCACATTTCAGCTGGTCTATTGACAGGAACAGTTAATCCTTGATTTTTTTGTCTTCTTTTTTCAATTCTTTTTACTTTCTTATATATGTTTTTCTTCCTTTTTTTTTTTCTTCCAAGTTTACTTGCATATATCTGGTAATATGAACAACTAACTTGAAGAAAACATTATGTAATACAACAAATATTATGAAATGCATATTAGTGAAGTTCTGTATCATGCAACTTTTCTGTTTTAATGATACTTTTTACTCTCTCTCTCTCTCTTTTTTATGTGGAACCAGGGATTGAACTCAGGCCCTTGGGCTTGCCAGGGAATCACTTATTCTACTGAGCCATGTTCCTCGTCCTGTACTCTCTTTAAACAATAAAAATGTGTATGTAACTTTATTATAATCATCATAAAAGAAACTTCAAAACTATTAGCAGTCTTTTTTTTTATTTTAGGGAAGGGTCTACAGGGTGTCAAGGGTCTCACTCCTAATCAGAGTTGAAGTGATCCACCTGCTTACAGCCTCCCAAGAGCTGGGATTACAGGCGTGTGCCACCATGTTGTCTCAGCATGCATCAGTTGCTGTCTCAGCACAACAGCGCACCCCAGGGTCGGGCCGCACAGCAGGTACAGGGATCCAATCCGGCGGTCAGTGCTGGCCCCTGCCCCTGCTTGCAAGTGCTTTCATACACTGAGCTATTTGGCCCACCTAGTAGTCATTTTTAATTGCCTCCATCCACCATCCTTTGTTACCAAAGAACGTCCCCCTGTACTGTTATTCCAGATTCCATTTATCCATTTATTAATTGACAAGCATTTGAGCTGCCAGAGCTCTCTCTATTGTGATGTGAAGCTTCTGTGAGAGCTTGCGTGTGCAGCGCTCTTCTTTCTATTGTGTAGATATGCAGATGTTGAACCACCAGCTCATAAGACCCTGCATTTAACACTTGATGACCTGGCAAGCTGTTTTCCAAAATGACTGTCTCATTTTACAGAGCTAAACGGAGTGTATGAGGGACTAAGATTTCTCCATCTGTGCCAACACACCAAATATTTGGTGTATTTTGATTACCATCATCTTATTGGGTGAGAAGTGGAATCTCATTATTACTTTTCATTTTCCTCATGAACTGTGATTTTGAGCATATCTTTAAATCATATTGGCAAATTTTTTTTGAGAAATGGTCACTCATATCTTTTGTCTATTTACAAATTGGGTTATTGAGATTTTTTTTATTATTGAATTGTAAGAGTATTATGGATACTGTACATATGTGTGTATATATACTTGTGTGTGTGTGTGTGTATATATATATATATATATATATATATATACATATATATGATTTACAAATGCACACATCATGTTTTAAATATCATTTCCACTTGCAGTCACAATCTCTTAAATGATAGGGATTATATTCTTACTTTTTTTTTTTGTCTTTTTGAGACAGGGTCTCGCTATGCAATTCAGGCTGGCTTTAAGCTCACTTTGTAGCTCAGGCTGGTCTCGAACTCACAACAATCCTCCTGCCTCAGCCTCCTATTCTTACTTTTCTAATTGTCATATATATAACATATAATGTATAGTATATATTATATAATATATAGCATATTATAATTCCTAAAAGAGTTGGTACACACAGTTAAAAAGTTGAGATAAATATATATGATGTTACTTTGTCTCTCACTGAGATTATACATCTTTTTGTTTTATAATATGCTTTATAGCAATGATTATAATTCCTTCCACATAATTACTCAGTTTTCTTTCTTTCTTTCTTTCTTTCTTTCTTTCTTTCTTTCTTTCTTTCTTTCTTTCTTTCTTTCTTTCTTTCTTTCTTTCTTCTTTCCTTCATTGATACAAGGTCTCCTATGCAGTTCACAGTTGTAGTGATCCTCCTGCCTCAGCCTCCCCAGTGCTGGGATTACAGGTATACACCACCATGCCTGGTTTCAGGGACAGCGCAGAGCTACTGACATTCTGAGCCAGCATGGCATACGACACTGGTGATCAAGCTCAGATTATAGCACTTGCTGGGTAGATGCTTAAATTACTTAACTATCTCCCCAGACCCTCTCACTCAAGTTTTATCCCTAAGATGGCAAATATCTGCAGATATTTGTTTTTATTCATAAGGTGTCTCTCAGAAATAAGAACCATCTGTATTTATTTTGTATTTTCAATAGTATTTGAAATTTAATAAATTATTTTCCAGGTTTCCAAAGTATTCTGATGCATTCCAGTTGGCACCAGAGTACTTAGCTGCAAACGACAGAAACAGACTCTGGCTTTGTTTATTCATTTTTTATTTTATTTTTTGAGACAGAGTCTCACTATGCAATTCAGACTGGCTCTGTACTCACTTTTGTAGTGCCCAGGCTGATCTTGAACCCCAGTGATCCTCTTGTCTCAACCTCCAGAGTGTTGGGATTACAGGCATGCACCACAACAAATGGGTTCTGGCACAACATGCAGAATTGGGGTGGAACTCAGAACCTTGTGCTTGCCAGGTAGATACTTATGCTTCTGAGCTATCTCCCGAGCTACTCTAGCTAAATTTATCAGGGAAAAATTTCTTGCAAGGATAAGTACCATTCCCAGGATCAGGAAGCTTGAGAATCCATGGGTATAAAGGAGACCTGGCAAAAAAGTGAGCAGGAAGCACACCCACTGTCTTACAGGTAGACAGTGTTTCAACAACGACATTTTAAGGCTACTATCAAGATGCATGACATTCAGTCATTCTCTTCATCATTGTGGCTTATATTAGACAAGGGTCCTCAGAAACACAGGTTTAATAGCATGAGTAACTAGAAGCTAGCTAGCTAGGTAAGATTTATTATGAGAACTGATTCACAGGACTAGGCAGGGTAAGAAGCCCCACAACTTATCTTCAAATGGGAGAAACAGAAATGTTTGTTGTGCAATTCAATCCAACTTCTGAGGCCTGAGGACCTAGAGAGCTTGAAACCCTAGGCTTAGAACAAGGGAGCTGCTGGTGTGAGTCTCAGGGACTCAAGTCTGGACCCCTAAGAGTTATTTCATGAATAACAGAACTAGATAGATGTTCTAAGCTGAAAAAAAAAGTATACGTATCTTTTCTTTGCCTTTTGTTCTATTTGACCCCTTAACAGACTGAGTAATGCCCATGTAGTGGTGAGGGCAGTCCTTCTTTACTCAGTTTATTGATTGAAATACTAATAACACCCCTACTGACACATGCAGAAATAACATTACACCAGCTACTTGAGCAACTCTGAGTGCACTCATGTTGATGCATACAATTAATTATCCAGTGGCTTTTACTTACAAGTGAAAGTCTCAATAAATGAGTCTGATTGTTAAGCTTGTATACTCATCTAACGGTGCCCTGAATTGAGGAGAGAAGAGACATGCTTCCTCCCATCCAGAATGGGAGGATGTTGGGTAAATCCCTCAAGTAAGAGGATTCTCTTAAGAAAGTGGAATACATTGTAAATAGTGAAAGTAGCTACACATTTTCTTTGTTACTCACTGGGATTTCTGCCCCATGTCATTGCACTAACTGATGTGATCTTGGGATATCTTTTCCTCCTAGAAAATGATAAAATTCAGCAACAGATTAGTTTAATGATTGGCTTAAGGACAATAGGCGCATTGACATCTGTTCACACACACACACACACACACACACACACACACATATATATATATATATATATGATACATGTATAATGTATATGTAACCTATATGTACATGCATATGCAAATGTGCGTTTATATGCAATAATAGTATTTACCATTCATTGAGCTGAATGTTCAGGCAAAAGATCAGCAAAATTTTTAGTTTTCGGCATGTAGAAAGCCATGTTTTCCAGCACCATTTGTTAAAGAGGCTATCTTTCTCCCAGTGGGCTTGTGTAGCCCCTTTGTCGAAGATAAGATGGCTGAGTGTTTTCGTAGATGCGTCTGCATATTCTAATCTATTCCACTGATCCTCAGGTCTATTTTGATGCCAATACCATGTTGATTTTATC